>PVJN01029034.1:0-26742 GCA_004026805.1 Lasiurus borealis | reverse complement strand
CAGCTCCTGTGTTGAGTGTCTGCCCCTGGTGGTCAGTGTGTGTCATAGAGACTGGTCGTTTCACCATCAGGCCAAAACCAGCTGACATCCCCTGAGGGGTCCCAATTGCAGAGGGCACAGGCCAGGTGCAGGGACCCCACCGGTGCACGATTGGAACTGGGGAGGGGCACAGGAGGTTGGCCAGCTGGGGACTGTGGGAGGGCTCCAGGACATGTCCGGCCCATCTCACTCAGTCCCGATCAGCTGGACCCAGCAACAAGCTCACCTACCAGTCTGACCGTCTGCCCCCTGGTGGCCAGTGCACATCATAGCGAGCAGTTGAGCACTCAGCATATTACGCTTTGATTGGCTGAACTGGCTGACCAGACTACCAGACACTTAGCATATTAGGCTTTTATTATAAAGGATATCCTGAGCGCTAGCTGGTTTGGCTCAGTGGATAGAGCGTTAGCCTATGGACCAAAGGATCCCTGGTTTGATTCCAGTCAAGGGCCCCAGCCCTGGATGGGGCTTGTGCAGAAGGCAACCAATCAATGTGTTTCTCTCACACTCTCTTTTTGTCTTTCCTTCTCTCTTCCACTCTCTCTAAAAATCGATAGAAAAATACCCTTGGGTAAGGAATATGTGTGTGTGTGTGTGTGTGTGTGTGTGTGTGTGTGTGTATACATATATCCTGAGATTACAACTGTGCATCAGACACGTGCAACCAGTCCAAATTGGAGCAGGAATGCCATTACCAAAATGCTCGCTATCTTTGTATCATCTTTTTAACCTGAGAGCAACAGATGCAAGCCAGACCAAGACTTTTCTATGGATTTGGTTTGTCTTGACCACAGCTGGTGAACTGTGACTCTCCCTTCCATGCTCTATTGCCTCAATGGACTGAGGACACTCATTTCATCCACAAGAATGCTCTTCTTTGACCTTCTCCCAGGAGCAAGGGCTGCTGTCTTACAGAAGATACAAACATTTTTTCATTTTCTCATACAGTGTTCTGATCAAGGACGACTCACTGAGTTAGTATAATGGTTAAATATATAAGACCACCCAGACAAGGAAAAGCAGAACCATTTCTATATTTAGAATCTTTCACTGTAATTGTGACAGCAGTTCTTGAAGAGCCTATTTTACTCTTTTAATTCCTAAGTTTCCATGCTGCGTTTTCAAGAATCACTCAGAAGCATAGATGACATAAATAATGCAATGTTCATCACACATTCTCTCTTTTCAGAAAATTGAGATACTGTTCTAAAGAGACGATTTTTGAGAAAACCAGGTGCACACATGTAACAATCATTTAAGCCATTTATTGTGACAGTAAATAAGAAATCGAGTAAGCTGTATTTCAGCACAGAAAACGTCTCTAAGAAAGAGACAAGGACTCTAAAAGACATTGTGTCAGAAAGAAATCTACACATGGCTCAGTTCTTTATAAAAGCCTTAGCTCTGTTTTATAAAGACTAGCCCATGGATGTAGTGGCATATATTGTGAGTTACAGGCAGAGAATTTTTCCAAGATGGATTCAAACATAGAAGCAAAGGCAGGAGAATGCTTCTAAAGTTTTAAAGCAGTCTTGAGTAAACAATGCTTGAAGTAGACAGCTGTTGTGGTCTGCCTTTCACTTTTCCCTCCTTCTAGAAACAGTTATCCACATTTAAAGTAAACTGCTCCTTCTCCGACTCTACCCAAGTGCTCCCACTGGGGCAATCAGCCATGCTTATGACCATGTGACCCTTATGACCTCAGAGTCCTCATTTCCCTTTTCATTGGAGCTTGGAAAATAGGAGCAGTCCCTTTCAGACAGCAAACCTATTGCGCAACCTGGTCCAAGCCCTCATTGTATTTCACCTGGACTATTATAATAGGCAACTGATCTCCCTTCTTCCATCCTTGCCTCTCTACAGTTCATTCTCAACATAGAAGCCGGAGCCTAAAGCTAGTCAGATAACATTGCTCCCTCCTCACAAAACCCTCTAGAGCAGTGGTTCTCAACCTTCCTAAGGCCACAACCCTTGCATATAGTTCCTCATGTGGTGGTGACCCCCAACCATGAAATTTTGCTACTGTGATGCATCGTGATGTAAATATCTGAATTTTCCAGTGGTCTTAGGCGACCCCTGTGAAAGGGTCGTTAGACCCCGAAAGGGGTTGCAATCCACAGGTTGAGAACTGCTGCTCTAGTGGTTGCTCATCCCATACTGTAAATTAAAATCTACTATGACCCACGAAGTTTCACCTAATCTTCCCACATCCCCTTACCTCCCTGGCCTAGGACCTGGGGTGCATTTTATGTGCAACTTTCCCAGGAAATAGACGCTGAGATGGAGTTTAACATTCAGAAAATATGGAGTATTCTTGGCGTCAGCCCCTAGGGGAGGGGACAAGTGAAAGAAGTAGGATCAGGCAACAGAAGGTGTTGGGCTGTGATACAGTCACAAAAAAAGACCTTTGCCAATCTCACTAGCTGTTCTGAAGCTGGGATGACTTTTCCGAGTTATCTTGCACCCTCTTTGAAGCAGTCAGTGGATGTAGGCCGTCCCTGGAAAGGGATGTGAATCTTGGGTGAGGCAGTTCTCTTCATTTGAGAAAAATCCCGAGAGGGAATTGTATGAAAGCCATCATTTGCCAACACTCCCAGCAGCTGGGCTAGTGAGTATTCAGTCCTAAACGGGACATTCTCGGTGGCCCACCAAGAAGTTCATTACAGGATAAGTGCCCTGGGCAGTAGGCAAACTGACTTGGTCAAACACAGGAGTGCAGGACTAAGGAAAGAATGAAATTTGAAAGTTGAAAGGGGGGTAGATATTGAGGGCCAGACTTTGTGTTTGGTAAAGAAGGAAAAAGGGTCATAGCGTTTTGCAGGAGGCAAAGTCATAGCTAGAAATTGCACCTACCCATAATGCATGAAAGTGGGAGAAGAACCAATGGATTCTTCCACAGTGAGTTAAGGTAGAAGGTAAAAAGGAGATAAGTGAATAGGTGGCAAAGATGATGGAAAGGAGGGGGTGGAGGTGGCAGAAGCATTGAAGACACAAATATTGTGTGCTAAGCACGTTGTTTAAAAAAATATATTGTTGAAAATATTACAAATGTCCTCTATTTTCCCCATTGATTCTCTCCACCACCCCCCACACCAGGCTTTCACCACACTGTTGTCTGTGTTCATTGGTTATGCATATAAATTCTTTGGTTAATCTCTCCCCACTCACTACCCACTCCCACCTTCCAACTCAGATTCGTCAGCCTGCTCCCCATGCTTCTATGTCTCTGGATCTATTTTGCTCCTCTGTTTCTTTCATTAGATTCCACATATGTGTGAGCTCGTGTGATACTTGTCTGTCTCTGGCTTATTTCACTTCCCTCTCAAGTGCATTCCATACTGTCTATCATTGTGCATTCTTGAAATAGTCTGCTCCCTTGGCTTCTATGACACCACATTTTCTATGACCAGAGACCTTCTTGGTCATTTTTCCTGGCTCCTTTTTTTCTTTCTGATCCTGAGCCCCAAATGAGTCGCTGCACATGAAATTTTGTGGGTTGGCCCTGTAAGAGGGTGCCTGCATTTCCAGCCCCCTCTCCCTGGCAGACAGGAACCCCACTGCTTTTCATAACCACATGTTATGTGGGCACCTTTCTCAGTTCTGATGCTCTGGGCTGTGGAGCCCAGATTGAGTGGTGGGAAGTCCTCCCAGCTAAGATATCCCTCCAGAACTTCAGCTGTTGCCTGTGGGAGCTCATCCAGCAGTCTGGTGCCTCCGCACTTCCTCCCAGTCTGGATGCAGTCTCCCCTTTCTGTCCTTGGTCATTAGGGGTTCTCTCCCGCTACTCTTCAGTTGGTTATTCAGGATGTTTTTTTTTTTCTGTATTTTAGTTCTAACTTCACTTTGGTCCTAGGAGAATGTCATTGTAACTTCCACTTACTCCACCATTATCTTCTCTCCTCCATGCTAAACATTTTCTACAAAAGGCCTTTAAGACTGAAAAAGAAACCATGCCTTACCATGGTTCAACCATCCCATGGAACAATATCCAGCTTTTCCATGTCAATTCCATGTGAACAAGAATTTTTGTTGTTTTCCCAGCAATTTGAAAAAAGTCTGGCAAGTAGCAAGTGTATATGTCAGTCAGTTTTTGCTATAATCATGCTGAATTACAGAAATTCCAAAATCTCAATAGCTTATAGCAACAAATGTTTATCTGTTGCTCACTCTTCTGCAGTTAACTGTAGCAACGTTGTTCCAGGCTGTGGGTTGGGGTCAGGTCTGTTTCATGTGTCCTCCCATGCCAGGGACTAGATTGAAGAACATGGGGGACATATTCTTATAGTGGAGGGCAGGAGTCCATGAAGGCTAATGGAACTTGAAATGCCTCTCAAAACTTCTGTTAGGATCTGGCACATTGCCACTTTCACCACGCACATTCCATTAGCCTAAACAAGTCATAAGAGCAACTTCTGTATAAGTGGGGCAGGGAAATATGCTTCTCCCCTGAGGAGTTGAGGAATGGGGAGTGAATATTTGCTCAAGGACAATAAAATACTCAATAGTCATGCTCAATAGATACTTGTTGAATTATCCTATTTAATGAAAGAGTGATATGCAAATTTACCATCACTCCAACACACAAGATGGCTGCCCCCATGTGGTCATAGATGGTTGACCCCATGTGGACACAAGATGGCCACCACAAGATGGTCAGCAGGGGAGGGCAGTTGGGAGGCACCAGGCCTGCAAGGGAGGGTAGTTGGGGGCAATCAAGGCTGCGGAGGAGGGCAGTTAGGGGTGACCAGGCTGGCAGAGGAGAGAAGTTGGTGGTGACTGGGCCTACAGGAAAGGGCAATTGGGGAGGGGAGACCCATGCCTGCAGGGGAGAGCAGTAAGGGGTGACCAGGCCTGCAGGGTAAGGCAGTTAGGGACAATCAGGCTAGCAGGGGAGCAGTTGGGCATCGATCAGGCTGGCAGAAGTGGTTAGGGGGTGATCAGGAAGGCAGGCAAGTGAGCAGTTTGGAGCCATTTGCCCTGGATTGTGAGAGGGATGTCTGACTGCCCATTTAGGTCCCATCCTACTAGGATCGGGCCTAAATGAGCAATCAGATATCCCTCAAGGGGTTACAGATTGGAGAGGGTGCAGGCTGCGCTGAGGGACAAATTTCGCACACTGGGCCTCTAGTTGTATTAATAAATCTACATGTACTGATATGGAAAGAACCCCTAACACATCCCACTAAGTGAAAAAGGCAAGTTGCAAAGCAATGCATATACTATGATCCAATTTATAAACACACATACCCAAAATAAAACCATGCACTAATATATGCACATATATTTTCATAAATGCCTACAGAAGGGACTGGAAGTAGATACACTAAATACTTAATGGTGTAACTTCTGGGAAGGGGAGTAAGATTGAGTAGGAATGAAAGGGAACATTTGCCTTTATATCATTTGAAACATTGTTACAACAAGAAAGTATTTATGCTTAATTTGTATGATATTTTAAAGTATATAAAAGAACAAAAATAATAAGGCAATGTCCATTGTGAAGCTCCTCACACAATCTGGATTAGAAAAATGTCAAGTGAGCAATTGTGAGGAAGTAATGTCATAGTAAGAATGACAAATTAACAACAAAATGTGCCCTAACTCTTATAATTGTTCAGTTACTGCTCTGACATTTCAAAAATATTACTTTTATGGTAAGTGGCTTTATCTGGCTTATGAAATTACTTTGACAGTATCTTGACTTACATTGTGTAAAATAGAACATTTACCTAACCCATGCCATGTACATAGTAGATATTCAGCATTTGTTGCACTTAATAAGCAAAAATCCTAGCAAGTCTATGACTAGTTTAAGATTTGCAATTTATAGAAGAATATCAAGCCTTCTTAATGAAGAGAAATAGCCTCTAAATGGCATTCTTTATTTTGAAGATGCTGTAATAAGCCATGGTGTAAAATAAATTAGACATTCAACTTTCTACCCCTTTCTCTAGAACCTCATGCCTTACCCGAGTAGTCAGGGATATAAACATTCTAGAAGACTGAATCACTTTATCAAGTAACATCTTAGAACATCTTATCAGTGCTACGATGGCCACTTTCATAGCTAATATTTCAGCAACCACACAAACGGTCACAAAGTTTGGTGGCTGAGGTTTTGGACAAAAGTAGACAAGTTAATCAGCCCCCAAACCCACACAAGGCGACCAGGATCTTTGAGATGAATGGATACATTTCAAAGAACAGACATCAAATCCACTCCTCCCTCAGGAGTAAAGAACAAATAAGTAATTTTAAATGTTGGTGTTTTGAACTCATCTTTAAGGTGGTTCTTCACTTGCCACTGAACATTTCTGTTTTGGATGTGATGTTCAACCTTTCAGGTTCAGAAATTCCAGTATGTTTAGTTATCCAAGGTTGAGCTCACCTGTTAGACTAGCTCATAATAATCAAACTCATTGGAGGTTCACTTAAAAATCAGACCATGAATTTACCCATTTATGGTACCCTACCAAGTACCTCCCAGAACACAGGTTTCACCTGCTGTATGCACTCTCTTCCCAGAACACATAGGCTACATTAAGTCCAAATGATTGGCTGACAAACACTGAATTCAAAAAAAGGAAACTGTATGGCTTGAGTAATGGTTATTGATCTATGATACCACAAACCTCACAGCTAATGAAAATATCTGCCTGGCTAACTTGACACCTGGGTTGGTCTATCAAAGCAAGCCTCTTTCTTGATGGGGCTGGGGGACCCTGAAAAACTATCCTTATCAACTCCTCATTAAGGATTTAGTGCCAATGTTGGCCTGTGGCTATTAAGGGTGTCCCCAGTCGACAGTCAGTCTTCATTTCCACTTATATTAGTGAAGATGAACTCTTTTAATCGAAAGTGTATTAGAAAGTTAAAACTCAAACTAAATTAAGCAAAAGAGGATAAGTTATTTGTTTATCCCTGAACCCAATACTCTGGCCAAAGGGATAAAATGTGCTGATTGTCCAGGCTTGGGTTTCTCAACCACGCCGAGGAGAAAACCTACCCCTAAAAAATCACAAGGACAGAGGGAGGACAGAGCTTCTCCAGTGGAAAAGAAGAAAGATTGGACACTGGCAGGCCAATAACAACAACAACAACTTGGTGGTTGAGATTCTTGGTCACACTCCCCTTCCCTGGTTCGGACTCACTTTTTCTGGATAAGGAAGGATCCACACCAATCACCATTACAATGATGAATTGTTGATTACCTATGAAAGAAAAAGAAGAATCACAAAACAGAAGATGTTGGAATAGGCTAAAGCCTTCATTTCAATCATTTTAAGGTTTACCTTTTTATTTGCCTTTTAGCCTATTTTATCTTTCAGCTAGTTCCAGATGCTCCATCTCCAAAAGATAACATGACAACTTAACAAGTAATAATTATAAAAGTCCTATGTGAATTGATTTAAGGATTACAATTTCAAATGTAAAATGTTGATGAGTTCAACATGATTAATGCCTGGTGAAGATACTAGAAATTAGGAAGAACAGATAGAGTTACAAGAATCAAGGAGTCAAGAAGTTCTGTCAAAGCAGATACCTTGTAACTGCTCATGCTCTGTATGCTCAGAGCCCCATAGGGCCGTGGAGGCACCCAACTTCCCCTCCGTGGATGAGGCCAAGGTCACAGCTGGAGGGAGACCGCACCCCTCCGCTCCTGTATCTGGCAGAGCTGGCGAGAGAGGAGGTGTGAGAGGAAGAGGCAATCCTTTCCAGCCGCCAGGATAATCAAGAGCTGTGGGCAGACCTTTGAGTACACACCTGGAGAGTGAGAAGCCAAATGCAAAGCACAGGCCTACCATCTCTGTTGGGTTCATTTGCGTGTTCACTCCTGATTGGCTGGTGGGAGTTGCAAAGGTATGGTCAATTTGCATCTTTCTCTTTTATTAATATAGATACTTATTGATTTCAGGGAGGAAGGGTGAGGGAAAGAGAGATAGAAACATCAATGATGAGAGAGAACCATTGATTGGGTGCCTTCTGCATGTCCCCCACTGGGGATGAAGCCCTCAACCTGGGCATGTGCCCTTGACCAGAATCAAACCTGGGACCCTTCAGTCTTTTACATATCCTTCTGGGAAAGAGGTCAGTCCCACAACATAAAAAAGTATGTGTTATAAATTCCACCAGTTGAGCTATAGGTACTAGGTATCCTATTAAAGTTGATCAAATACCTCAGGACTTCCTTTGCCCAGACACCCAAATTCAACAACGAATTTTTTTCTGTTACTTGATAAGAATTGATAGCTAAATGTAATGTCAAAAAAAAAAACAAAACAGGAAAGATCAAGTCTGAGCTAAAGGCAGTGTATATTCTGAATCAATTAGGTGTTATTTTTCTATTTACTGCTTTCATTCCTAATTCCTTTCTTCTTTTATTTCCATGCTCCACTTTAAAGCGGAAATGCTCACCTACTTAATTCTATGCCAAAAGTCTCTCTTTAATACACGATAAGGCCACTCAACTGACTCAATCTTATTATTTGCTGTGATTACTTTCCTTCCCAACCTTCTCCTAACTTGCCTTTATTATAGCTTTTAATGCTGTTTTCGTTTAGTCCATTTAAAGTGCCTATTCTACTTTTTAAAGGAAAGGCAGAAAATAAACATTTTCATTAGAAAAGCCATGCACTGCAGATTGCCAACCACCCACTTCCCTTGTCTTTCAATACTCTGCTTGCTCTCTGGCATGATGAAATTCTTAGGGCTTTCTTTATGGTAAGTGTCTGTATTCACTTCCTGGGGCTACCATAACAAATGACCACAAGCTGGGTGAGTTGTGGCAATAGAAATGTATTCTCTCCCGGTTTGGGAGGTCAGAAAACTAAAAAACCAGGTGCCGGGAAGCCCTGCTCCATCTGAAGATTCCATGGCAGACTCCTTCCTTGTCTCTTCCAGCTTCTGGTAGTTGCCAACAATCCTTGTCTATTCTTGGCTTATACATGCATATCTCCGATCTCTGTCTTCATTAGCACATCCCTTTCCCCTTCCTTTTTCTGTTTCTCCTCTTCTAATAAGGGTGAATTCTTTGGACTTAGGGCCCACCCAGTTAATCCAGGATGTTCTCACCTCAAGATCCTTAATTATATCTGCAAAGACCCTTTTTCCAGATAAGATCTTAATCACAGATACTGGGGGCTAGGACTCAGACACATTTTGGGGGAGCCACTATTCAACCCACTATGTCATCCAACTGAAAGAGGTATCTCTTTTAATTTAATAACCATTAAATCTTATTTTTTCCTTTCTTGGTTATCTGTGATTTGTGAGCACATATTTTCTATGAGATGGAATAAAAGAGGATGTTTTAAATGTGCAATTATTGCCCAGCCAGTGTGGCTCAGTTGTTGAGTGTCGACCTATGAACCAGGAGGTCACAGTTCGATTCTCAGTCAGGGTACATGCCCTGGTTGTGGGCTCCATCCTCAGTAGAGGGCATGCAGGAGGCAGCCAATCAATGATTTTCTCTTATCATAGATGTTTCTATCTCTCCATCCCTCTTCCTCTCTGATATCAATAAAATATATATTTTAAATTAAATAAATGTGTCATTATTTTTTTAATATATTTTATTGATTTTTCACAGAGAGGAAGGGAGAGGGACAGAAAGTCAGAAACATCAATGAGAGAGAGAGACATCGATCAGCCGCCTCCTGCACACCCCACACTGGCGATGTGCCCGCAAGCAAGGTATCAAACCCGGGACCCTTCAGTCCGCAGGCTGACGCTCTATCCACTGAGCCAAACCGGTCTCGCTAAATGTGTCATTATTAAATATCCCCTGGTTTGCAGTATTTGAACATCACTTAGGACTTTGCAAAGTTCCTTCCCATTTACGTCCTTACATGCCCCCCCTGGCACTGTGTGACAGATCAGATAAATATTATCACTTCAGCGATACAGAATTTGAGGCTCAAAGACTCATCCAGAATCTCCTGTCACAGAATATACCCATCTGGGGTATTAATCTTGGTAGAAGTGAGAAACTCCACCAGCATTTAATCTTTTAGGACTCAATGCCATGGCAGCTGCCACGTACTTGGAAACCATTTATTTGTTGTCATCTGAAAACAGAACCTCTGACCCCCAAGTCTGTGAGTGGTTTTCATGAATATTTTCCCTCTTTCTGAAATTGAGGATGTCTTAGTCCATTCAGGCTGCTACAACAAAATATGACAGGATCATGGAGGTCAATAGACAGGTTCAGTCTAGTAGGACTTCCTGACAAGAGCTCAGAGTGCCACTCTGCCAAATGCACAAAAGGTGTGCTTCTCCTTTTAGAAGGACTGTGAGCGCTGAAAAGCTGGTATGAAGGCAGAAAGGAACGGCTATTATCTTCCCAGGAACTTTAGAGAAAACAATATACAATTGTCACGAGCAGTGTAACCTTCAGACTGCGCTGGAATGCAATATCCTTTCCAAGTGGGCAAACCCTTGATGGTGTTGATTCGGTTTTGTGTCAGCTTCTAATAAGCACAGGGAAGCGGGAGATTTCTGGTGGCAAGCAGCCCAACCATTCCCTAAAGATGTAGTATGTGTGTGTGTGTTTACTTTGAATTATATGAATTACTCCCATTTAATCATTTATATTGACTTTAAAGAAGCCAACAGTACCTGTATGAAAAGTTAAATTGGCCATGCACTACATTCAGAGATTGCTTCAGAAGTCTCCCATTTCAAAGAAAACAGTGATTTGTCTAATCTCAATCAAATCCGGTGTGCATGGGACAGAAGATCACAGAGCCAGAGATGAAATAAATGGCACCTGCTGAGTCCTTTGAGAGGGACATAAATTATGAGGGGGAAGTTCTCCAGTAAGTATGATGCAATGCGCATCTCCACGTGCTGTCTGCTCTGGTGGGTCTCTCTTAAGTTTCCCTCTCCCTCTCTCTCTACCCATCTGTAAGCCAGGAGGCTCTACAGGCATGCTGCTGGCCTGCCTTTCGGCAGTCTACCCGTGCACGATGCCATACTCCGGGCCCTTTAAGAAGAAATGACCTCCTAAACACAAGACATTAGTTATTATCGCAGCCTGCAACCGAAAGGGATTTTCTAAAATGAACAGAGCATGCTGAGCAGAAGTTAAAATGCGCTGGTTCCCTGACTCGGAAAAGGTGTCAAGCAGACTGATCACAACACTGACCCTTAGAAGGGACACTCGTGGGGCCTTATCCAATTCCCTTTTCTGGACGAGTACCTCTGTCCCCCAACTGCTAGAAATGGTGGTTGCTGAGAGCTCACAGCTGCCACCTCTCCAGAGAATTGCTCTTATGCAAATAGAGCCATCTGGCAAGGGAGGTTATACCTTACCCCACTCCCCCCAGGCAGCAAAGTCAGTGACTGGCTGGCTGGGAAGTACAAAAGGCAGGCCCCTCTGCCTCAAGGTGTGACTAATTGCATGATCCAATCAAGCTACAGGGCTCCCAGTGGGATTGGCTGAAGCTGATCTCCAGGTGACACTACCTCCTTTCTTTCTTTTCTCTCTCTCTCTTTTTAAAAAAAAAATTTTAAATTGCTTTTTAGAGAGAGAGGAAGGTTGAGGGAGCAAGACAGAAACATTGATGTGAGAGGAAAACATCAATCTCCCTCCTACACACCCCCAACAGGGGATTAAACCCAAAACCCCCACCCTGACCCGGAATCAAACCAGCAACCTTTTGGTGACCACACCCACCCAACCAACTAAGCCACAGCAGCCAGGGCTTCCTCATTTCTCTGCTCCTCACTCTCTTTCTCCTGAGAACACTCCTCCTGTAAATCACTAGCCCAAGAATTCCTGTCTCAGATTCTGCTTTCAGATGCTTGATGAAGATGCTCTTTATGTTGAGAGAAAAGCAATCCTATACAGCAGAAATGATACCTCTTTGCAGTGCCCCACTAGGAGGACCTGAACTCTGACCTCCGACCTCTGATCTCAGATCCAAGTCAGGTTCTCCCTCTGGCTCACTCTTGGAACCAGAGCCACTAAACAAAACTCCGTCTGCTTAATATCTTGTTCACTCTACGCCTTCTCCAGTCACCACCCCCCCAGGTCAGACTCTTATGGCTTCTCAGCTAGGTAATGTCAAATCTTCCTAATTGGTCTTTCTGACTTCCGGTCTATTGGCTGCCTGCTGGTATTTTCCTGAATGACAAATATGATCATGTTTCTTTATCCTCAAACACTCTTACGGGTTATCTTATTTCTCTCAGAGTGATAATGATTGCCACCCTTTGTTTATAATAATAAAAGTGGAATATGCTAATTAGACTGGAAGTCCTTCCAGGTGAAGCCAAGGCTTCTGGGGAAGCCCAGGTCCTGGTGAAGTAAAACTACAGCAAAGTTATAATTATCCCCTTTGGCAGATGAGAACACTGAGTCTCTGGAAGGGTAAAGAATTCACACAGCTTATCATTACAGGTTAATCTGAAAAGAAGTTCTAGCTCACTTAAAGTCATGTTCTTAATCTTATCACTAGGTTGCCTCGATACATCTAGACTCAAGATTCTGGCATTCAAAGCTCGCTGTGGATAGGACACAAAATAGTGTTTTAAATAGATCTTCCCTGCCCTGGCCAGATGGCTCAGTTGGTTGGAGCATTGTCCCATACACCAAAAAGGTTGTGGGTTTGATTGCCGGTCAAGGCACAAATCTAGGTGGTGGGTTCGATCATTTGTGGGGCAGGAACAGGAGGCAACTCACCAATGTTTCTCTCTCACATTGATATTCCTCCCACTCATGAGCTCGCTCGCTCTCTCTCTCTCTCTTCCTCTATCACCTTCCCCTATCTCTAAAATCAATAAAAATATATCCTTGGGTGAGGATTAAAAAAATTTATCTCCCCCAATTCATCATACTCCTTACCCCAACCAAACCAGACAACTTGCCATTCCTTCAACACACTTGAAACATGCTTCTTTCCCAGTTCTATTGTTTTATGTGACTAGAAGACCCTCTACCCACACATCTACCTCTCATACCCTTGTGGCAGACAGCACATTCTCTTCTACAATATGACCTTGACCTTCCTACCATCAAGAGATGGGGCTTGTGGCCCCTCCCCGGCTGCTCATAGTGATTTTCTATCCATAGAATGTTGCAGAAATGATGCTACATGGCCGAAACCGGTTTGGCTCAGTGTCGGCCTGCAGACTGAAAGGTCCCAGGTTCAATTCTGGTCAACTGCATGTACCTTGGTTGTGGGCACATCCCCAGTAGGGGTGTGCAGGAGGCAGCTGATCAATGTCTCTCTCTCATCAATGTTTCTAACTCTTTATTCTCTGTAAAAAAAAAAATCAATAAAATATATTTTTTAAAATGAAATGATGCTACATGATTTCCAAGAAGTTAGAAAAGTCCACCTAACTTCTGCCTTAGACCACCATGCTATAGAGACCATGTGTAGGCACTCTAGTTGGCAACCCAGTTGAGCTGCCAGCTGAGATTCCACCGAAGGCAGGCATCAATTCCAGCCCTGAGAGGGCACCATCTTGGACATCCAGGCACTTTTTTTCAGATGATTGCAGCCCCAGTCACATTTGATCAAAACTACATCAAAGACCACAAGCAAGAACCACTCACCTGAGATCTTCCTAAATTCCTCAGCATAACATTTTCAGCAAACTAAAAAGATTGTTTAATGCAACTAAATTTCAGGGTAACTTATTATATAACCATAGTAACCACAATACACCTACAATTTTCCAGTGCCCTCATTAAAAGCCAATTCTGTAGGAAGTCTCCCTGTGGGATTTAATTTCTACCTTCCCCAAATTCTCATAATAGCTTCTCAAATATATTACTTATTACAGTTGGCCTTTTATGAGAGTTGTTTGTGTGCTTGCCTTTTCTCAGTCATCAATACATCTTGAGAGAAGGAATAATGCAGTATTAATATTCATTAATCTTTATATTCCATAACTGCTAACCAAGAGCCTGGTACCAAGTGACACAGGGCTGAGTGACACAGAGGCTGCAGGAGTCCCAGCAAGTTCCTCTTAAATGGCTGGCACATGAACTTACCCTGTCCCACTCTCTCTGAGCTCTAGCACTAGGTGGTGTCATTGGGCGGGGGACAGGGACATATGGGGAGGACCTGGATTGTCTGGCATTGAAGGCAGGAGCTCAGGAGCAGCTTTCTCACTATACTGTATCTCCTATATCATAGTTCTTTGGTTCCAATAAATATTTGTTGTCATGGATTAAATTGAAGAGATAAAGAATACTTTATTCTCTATCAACAGGAAAAGAGTTGCAAATCTCTATGCATATTGGAATTATAGTGTTTTGCTGTACTCCAGACCCAAACAAAAGAATAAGACTTGCCAATCAGAGTGAAAAACTCCATTAAATAGAAGAGACAGTCGGTAGAGTGTTATATCATTGAAGAGAATGGATTTTGCCAGCCTCGATAAGATCTTGGTAAGCTACTTCTCCTCTCAGAACTTTAGTTACTCCCCTCTAAAACAGATCAATAGTGCCCACCTCCTAGAGTTGTCTTGAGAAGAAAATGAGATAATTTTTGTAAAGCACTCAATTTGAAGCTTCAACAACAAGCCTTCCATAAATGGTAGCTATTCATATGATAGGTACTGGGTGTATATTAAAATTCCTGAGACAAAGTCAATTTCATAGTTTCGTTCTTGTCTACACAATGATTTGTCACATAAATCACTGAAAGCTATTGTAAGACTCCTTTTAAATATATTCATAGACCATAAATAATCTTTGGCCAAACCATTAGTCCTTATTTTTGTTTCCAAAAATATCGTCACCAAACTCATAGCTCACGGGACCAAAATTGCATGCCTTTGATGGTTCGCCTGCTGTTCTGTATCATGAGTACAGGAACCAAGCCTTAGTGAATCTTTCACACTCAGCAGGTAATCAGAGTAAGGAGAGTATCTTAAACTGGATTTAGTTGCCAGCTACTGCTGTCACAATAATACCGATCTCAAGTTGTTGCCATGGTGGTTTGGACTATAGATAATGCTTCCTAAAGACACTAGATGAGGCAACAGCCCCAAAGAGGCATTGAGAAGCAAAATATGAACATTACTAATTGATGCACAATTCCAGAGCTCACCATTTACACTGTTGTATTCTAATGTGTATCATTCACATAAGATACAATGTAAGGGTGTCCCTTGGGGTTGTGCAATATGCCAACTTGGATGTCATAAATGTTATGTGTATGCATGTGCGCTTACCCAATCTGCCTTCCCCACTGCAGAAGAAAAATAAAGCTAATAGAACACTCCATCCCAATCTGTATCTCTGAGTTCTCTCAAGTGTACTTTATTCTGAAAAATAGGATAAATAATATGTGCAGTGGTTATTTTACGAGTTGTAAAGACATACTCTCAAACTATTATCTAACATGAAAAGGCTCAAAACAGATCTGGCTTTCTTATTTTTCCACAACAGAAAATTCTTTTGTCATAAACTTTTCTTAAACAAATGTTCCAATTTTCTGTTCTCAAAAAAAGTCCCCCTTCCTCCACCAAAACAAATAAGCAAATAAACTTGTTCACAATTCTACCCATTATGCAACAGCAACATTTATGAGCAGGACAACAGTGGGGAATATAATGAAAGAAGATAATTTGAAACTCCCCCTACACACACACACACACACACACACACACACACACACACACTTCACCAAAAAAAAAAAAAAAAAAAAAAAGACTTTAAACATAAAAAAGGCTGAAAATCCTTGGCTTTGTTCTTAATGTGTACATTTGTATTATGCATGGGGATTTCTTTGGATGGCTTAGACAATACCAAACAATGCTGAATCATAAACCTGGACTACACCCAAATAAACTCAGAAGCAATGTGTTTACAGTATGGAATCTTCCAGCACCAAGAGTCTTGGAAGACCTTACTTCATCCATCATAATCCCTTCTGTTCTAGCTTTTCCATTTCCTTTTATGTTGTCCTCAATGGAAACACCTCTCACCATTAAGACCCCTTGCTATATAGAGAGTCAGTCCTTCCTCTTGGGTACAGGTCACTGGATTCCCAAACATTTACCAGAAGAGAAAAACCCGCAACTGTGGGAAACTTGTTGTGCTTGACAGCCATTGTGTAGTAAGCTCCAGCCACCTTAGCACTAACCTCGGGCTAGGTTTCAATTACCCCAAACTCTATCTCTTTCCCATAAGTCAGGTGTTTCACCTTAAGGGCTAGGCCAGGTGTTTCACCTTAAGAGCTAGGCCTCATTCCTCCTTCTCCCTATAAATACCCCGATCTACTGCTGAATAAATGAGACTTGATCAGAACTTTGTCTTGTCTCCATTCCTTGTGTCTCTTGTCCCTTTCATCCCCACTCCCCCTCTAGGGTCCTCATTGACTTAACCCACGGGTCGGGACACGAAACCACATGCTCTGGTGTTGTTTTGTTTGTTTTTGTTTGGGGCTGAGTTGTTTTTTTGTTTGTTTGTTTGTTTCAGCTGTCTATTCCATCCCCGAATGAACTGAGAGACCAAAGCAGTGGGAGAGAAGTATGGACCGTTGTTAGTGTGAAAAAATTGGAATAGGACAATGCGAAGAAGTGGTGAAAAGTGGAGCTGTCAGCACTTAAAGACCAAAATCACTTCTCCTGGATTTTCTTTCTGTTCTAAACATATTTCCCCCATGTTGAGACCTTTCATCGTGATCAATGAAAGTGCTCAATAATAATAACCACAATACCTACTAACTTTTCAATATTATTTACAGGACCTCTGCCAGGGACTGAACGCATTGAATCTTCATAAGGATGTTGCAAAATAGGTATTATTGTTACTATTTTATTGAAAATAAAACCAAGATTCAGAGAGATCAGAGCGCCAAGTTAGAAGGCAGCAGAACTGGGATTGGATCACAAGTTTACTGACCCGAAAGCACACAGTAGGCTGCCTTTGGAATTTGCAAACCATACTGCAACTTAAACCATATTCCACCTAAAGCATTGATCCAGTTTTTACTCAGAAGTAGGATTTCCCTATGGATCTAAAACATTTTTCTCCCATCTGAGTATTCCATAATTTGTCAAGATTTTTTTTAACGAGGCACAAGTCCTTACATCTTGTTATATTCTAAAATAAACCAACCCTTTCCAAACCTTCCCTTCGCCCAAGGCCCTCCCCACCATCTACTTTTTAGCATTCCCTGGCATCCACAGCAAGAGTAAGGGCCAGGGGGTCAGTGATCACATAGCCGTTGAAATGGGAACATCACTTGTAAACAGACATGTGTCCTTGTTTCTCTGGAAACAAAATTTTTTTTTTATATGCGTACACTGCAACAAATATACTATCACCAGAATAAGATACAGCATATACTAATTATTTCACTTATATTTGGTGAGACATTAGGACGATAATATTTTCTCTAACACTTTCTTACATCGTTAGGAAAAGTCTGAATTGATACAAACCCTGAGACAGGGACTCTTGGGCAGATAAATTAGAGAGAGAACGTTCTTAGAAGGAACATGTAAGGGAGTAAGGGAAGTAGGATGGCAGGAGGAGGAGCTAGAACGAGATGTGGCTTCAAATCGGTCTATGCCCAGCCTGATCCCACAAGGGATTTTTGAGTGAAAGTTGCCCGCAGAGTTTGTCCTGCCCAGAGACAAGGAGGATGGGCTGTTGTTATTCACACATCTGTCAATCATTGGCCAAGGCCTGTCCCCAGAAGGATGAGTAACTTCCCAGACATCTGTGGGCAAGGCAGCGACTGTCCATCCGTAGCAGTTCCCCAGAAAAGAAAACAGGTTTGAGCTTTGAGCAGCCGACATCTGCAACAGCTAGGGAATAGGTATGGCAGGCCCGTGAGAGAGACCTGGGCCAACCATCCACTACACCTGCTGTCAGTTGACCCAGCAATCCCAAACCTAGTAACTTATCCTCAGACACATTTGCAGACCTGTAAAGTGATGCCTGTCCAAGTTTATTCATTGCACCTTTGTAAGTAAAGGCCCATGAAAAAGCTACTGGTTAAATACATAAAGGTACATACATGCAATGGAATATTAAGTGGATGTGGGAAAAATAAGAGTAAGGCAAAAAGATTTTAATAAATAAGAGTAAGAAAACCTCCCATGTATGGATATGAAATGAGTTTGTGCGTTTTTAACTGAAAAAAGCAAGGTGCAGAATACAATATGTATACTATGCTACTATATATCTTCTCTGTCAGAACATATACACGGAGCGACCAGATGAAGATGATCTCTGAACGCATAATAACCTGGCCACTCAGTATATACCCTATAGAATAAAAGGCCAATATGCAAATTGTCCCCTCGACCAGGAGTTTGACCAGCAAGCAGGCCGGCCAACCGTCCATGTCCCTTCCCCCTGGCCAGGCTGGCTGGACCCCACCCATGCACGATTTCATGCACCAGGCCTCATATATAGATTCAGAGATCATAATAATCTGGCCACTCAGCGTACATATGTATTTGTTTAAATACGCTTTAACAAGAAACTGGAAGCATTGTGGTTGAAAAACAGAGTGAGAGGATGAATTTTCAATATATATCACTTTGTACCTTGTGAGTTGTATACTACATGAATATATTAGCTATTCAAATGGAATGAATAAAAATGGGTGGCTAAGTGGGTAGATAGATAACAGACAGATGAATAGACATGCTGATTTTCCCTGAGACCCAACCAGGAGTTGCTGACACTCTGGACAACCAGAAGAGGCATAACCAAAGGGCATTTTGAAACTAATTCTTTCCTCTTCATAAGTAACTTCCTTTCTGGTGGTTGCTAATGTATTTCCTGTATTTGTGAGTATTTTCTAGTTTAACCAATAGCTTCTTATTTTCTGAAAGGCTATTTTAGATCCTCCATCCATCCCTGTTATTCATACCTCTCCATGGAAGTTTGATTTCTTTATCAAGATGAAGTCAATGAACTACTGCACCTGCAACAGGCTCTTTTTTTGAAATCTGAGAAACTACAGTCCCAAGCTATGAACAAACTGAAGTACCAAGCAAAATAGAGATAGACTCATAGATACAGCACAGGCTGACAGCTCTGATGAGGAGGGATGGGTATTGGCAGGGGTGCGGGTGGGGGTAGAGGGATTAAGCAAAAAAGAAAAAGGAGAGAACTTATGGACATGGACAACAATGGTAATAGTGGGGGTTGGGAGGGGTGGGTGGAGGTGGAAGACGGCATAGAGGGGATAAATGTAGGTGGGAAAAATAAAAATTTTATAATTGAAAAATGTATTAATCAGGCTGAAACTGGTTTGGCTCAGTGGAGAGAGCGTCAGCCTGCGGACTGAAAGGTCCCAGGTTCGATTCCAGTGCAGGGCATGTACCTGGGTTGCGGGCACACCAGTAGGGAGTGTGCAGGAGGCAGCTGATCGATGTCTCTCTCATTGATGTTACTAATTCTCTATCCCTCTCCCTTCCTCTCTGTTAAAAATCAATAAAATATATTTTCTTAAAAAAATAAAAATGTATTAATCAGGGCACTCACTTTATTAATGAGATGCTAATAAATGTCTCAAAACAAAATATCTCTGTGGCTAACAAATTTAGGCTAACTAGATTTTTATACTACAGGACTTATCAGAGCCCTAATGGAACAATGTGCATTTTGAGTCACCTGAGCTGCACGAATTCTTTCTAAAACTACAGAATTTTGGAGAAGGGCTCAGCTGAGTCATCTGCAGGCTTAACTAAGCTGGGTGTCTAAAGTGGCGCACTCACGTAGCTGGCAGCTTAGCTGTGGGTTGAGAGTTCAGTGTGAGGGTCTCAGGGTGGTTGGGTTTCTCACATGGCAACTGCCCCCCTCCTCCCCCCCAGCAAGGGTCCCAAGAGAACCACGCAGAAGTTGCACGGCCTTCTAGGAAGTTGCCTCAACGGTTATGCAGATTGCTTTGCTGAGTCTATGGATTACAAATGAGCTGCTATGGTCAGCTCAGGTCCAAGTGGAGAAGCCAGAGAACCCGCCTCTTCTGATGACCTTGGCTGACCTGTCTGCCACTTCTGGGCTCCCTAGGAGGGACTCAGGTGCCAGCCACCAGCAGAAGCTGCCCTCTTAGGCTCTCAGCACCTGCTTGAAACTCCAGGCCATCCAGGGTCTGTGTCTGTCTCCACAGGACGTGGCTGTGGGGGGGGAGGGGTCAAGCTACACTCTCAGGCCAGTTTGTCAGCAGCGTGGGCCCTGAGGATGGTCAGCAAACTTCCCAGGTCCACCTCCAGCGGCCTTCGCCTGCCAGCCAGCTGTTCATCTTAATCACTGGAAAGTCTGTCTCTGGAAGGCCTGATGGAGGAGGAAGTGGGGTCTAGATGCTGAGTCTCCCATGAGGGGGAGGCGCTGGTCAGAGGTCAGGGAAAGTGCTGGGTGTGTTTCCCCTTCCGGGAGCTACCCCTCTGAGATCGACCCGGAATGTGCCCCTGCCCTGGGCCTGGTGGAGACCCTCCAATGCCGTCCAGTGCGATCAGCTGGACACCAGAGGCTCAGCTCTCCCTGGCAGGGGAGCACCGCTCAGGCTCCCGGGACAGCAGCCTGGAAGGCCCTCCCTCCGCCCAGGCCGGTCACGGACGCTTCCTGAGATGGCTCCAACCCAGAGATTTGGCCTCTGCTGCTGTCTTCTCGGCCAAGGTCAAATACAGGGTGTGGCCGGCAGGGCCTCTGGGGGGAGGAGGGCTCTCCCACCTATCTCAGGGGTTTTCTCCTTTTCCTGAGCTGCAGCCTTTGGGATGTGGGGGTTCCTCCCAAATGCAGGCCTCCCAGCTGCTGCTTTTCCATGTCTCCCCCGGTGCTCCCCACCCAGCCTCTCCTCAGGCACCTGGAAGTCTGCACCGCCCTCCCTCCACCAAAGTCTTGGATGAGTAGCTAAAAATTAAACTCCTGTACTTGGGTTTAAAAAAAACACACACACATAATGCTCTCCAGCTCCATCCATGCTGTTGCAAATGGTAGTTCTTTCTTTTTTACAGCAGCATAGTGCTCCATGGTGTAGATGTACCACAGTTTTTAATCTACTTATTTGCTGATATGAACAACACAAAGTGATGAACAAAAACAGATCCAGAGACAGAGAAGCATCCATCAGACCGTCAAACCTCAGAGGGAAGGCAGGGGAGGGTGGGGGTGAGGGGGAGAGATCAACCAAAGGACTGTATGCATGCATATAAGCCCAACCAATGGACACAGACACCAGAGGGCTGAGGGCATGAGTGGGGGGAGGGGGAGTAATAGGGGGATCAGGACACATGTGTAACACCTTCATCAATAAAGAAAACAATTTTTAAAAACACACAAAACAATGGTGCTTGCTCTCTGACCTGCTCTGGTCTCCCGGGCAGCCAGAAGCTCTGCCCCTTTCCACGGCTGATGTCACATGGGCCACTGGTCTCGGCTCGGGTGCGCTGAGCCGTGAAGCCCAGCCTGGACTCCGGGCCTCCATCTTCCCAAGGAAATAACCCTCCCGCAGCCGAGAGATCCCTCCCACTCCCGGCCTGCCTCTCGCCACCTCACCCTCCCAACAGTCCCCAGGTGCTTCTGCCCTTCCTTGATGTAAACCCCCGCCTCAGCTGGACCTCGGCTGGTGATTCCAGGTGAAAGTTCCCCAGTTTAATTTCATTTCCAGCCCAGCCCTGGGAGGAGGTGCCCAACAGGTGTGCCTATTTGGCCACCATCTTCTCTCGGATCAATACACCCATTTTTTTTCTTTATTGATGAAGGTGTTACATATGTGTCCTTACCCCTCATTTCCCTCCACCACCCCATTCATGCCCTCACCCTCCTGATGTCTGTGTCCATTGGTTAGGCCCATATGCATGCATACAAGTCCTTTGGTTGCTTTCTCCTCCTTACCCCCACCCTCCCCTGCCTTCCCTCTGAGGTTTGACGGTCTGATCGATGCTTCTCTGTCTCTGGATCTGTTTTTGTTCATCAGTTTATGTTGTTCA
Source organism: Lasiurus borealis (assembly GCA_004026805.1). NCBI lineage: Eukaryota > Metazoa > Chordata > Mammalia > Chiroptera > Vespertilionidae > Lasiurus > Lasiurus borealis. Next base: position 4,785 of record PVJN01029034.1, on the reverse strand, counting down.
TTATATTCCACAAATGAGTGAGATCATGTGGTACTTCTCTTTCTCCAACTGACTTACTAGTATTTCGCTTAGCATAATCCTCTCCAGTTCCATCCACGCTGTTGCAAATGATGAGTTCCTTCCTTTTTACAGCAGCGTAGTATTCCATTGTGTAGATGTGCCAGTTTTTAATCCACTGATCTGCTGATGATCCTTTTTGAAACTAAAATTTGTAGTTTTTAGTTACTGTTTAAACACAATGTCGCCATCTGCCTCATGTGACTTATCTTAAAACCGGGAAGGACCTCGGAGATCATTTGTTTCAGCCATGTTCTGTTTGGGAAAAGTCCTCTGGTTCTCAACACATGACAACTTTCTCATCTCATCTTCAAAGGCCTTTGGGCTCCATTGTTAGTGATCAACGTTGCATGGTTACTGCCCACTTCTGCAGTCTCCTGTGAAAACTATTCTCTCTGTGCACACTCTCAGAATCGTCTGGGATTTCCCACTTGGCTATCATTGTGGCCAAATACCATAGCTTTCTTTACAGGCTTCTCAACTTGCCACTGTGCTGCTGGAGAGAAGGTTGGTTGGGTCATTTGACAACTGCGGTGATTTCCTGGAGAACTGAGCACCACTTGCTCCATCCAGCGCTGCATGCTGAAAGGAAGCATCCGTGACTGTTTCTCCCCCACTTTCCCCACATCTCGTCAGCCCTCCAGCCTGGGGTTTCCTGCGATCCATACAATGGCTCTGTTTTCCTGACCAAACCCTGTTTTCCTGTCAAAATAGACGTGCACTGAGAAACGTCCCAACTCTCCCACTGAAAAGAGCCAAGATTGCTACTTCAAAGCAGGAATTCCAGGAGTGGGAACTGCTTGAACTCCTGGGCTGGGTGACTGCTCTCCACTCCGTTCCAGATGCGCAGGGGCGCTTGGCTCGGGAATCACAAATCCACTGGACTAAGTATGTTTTCGCTTAAGCAAAAAAAAATGTGGCAGGGGCATTATAAAGACACTGAGGTGTGTCCTGGAAGTGAAGGAAAAGTTAGACAATCAATCTTCAGGAAGGGGAGAGAATGGGACCCGAGGAAAATGGCAAACTTGTGAATTCCTCTATCCTCATCTTTTGGGTTTGCTTCTCTCTGCATTTTTGCTTTATTTATTTTTTTTCTGTTTCACTGCAAAAGTGTTTTCTTTGTCTCCCAAGCGAATGGAAACAAAGATTTTAAGTTAGTTTGTACAGGAGAAATAGGTAGAATAGAAAAGGGACGATTTTCCAGCACCAGATCACCACTGGGGTCAAGTTTACAAAAATCTGAGTGCAATCTGTGCACATAGAGATCAGACCCTCAACCTGGAAGAAAGCATGGCTGGGGAGCCAGAAAGAGAGAAGTCTGAACAGGGGCAGAGTCACCACAGGTTCAGTGTGGAATCGGTGGTTTCACTTTGACATTGAAGAACAATGGTTCTTCAGCAGTACGGAGAGTAACAAACCCAGGAAATAGAAGGGGTGCGCGCCCCTTGTATTCAATTTCCTGCTGCGAAAGGGTCATTGAGTGGAGGTGACTGCTAAACAGCCCAACGGAGTCAGAATGGAAGTGAAAATAAAACAAAGAACAGGAAAAGACATTCCAAGTGAACGTGCAAACAAGAATTCTAGTACACAGAGAGAAATCTCATGCTGGGGGGAAAAATCTAACAAAATAAAAATCTGACAGGAACTCAAGACAGGAAGAGTCAACATCATAGAACAGAAAGTGTTAAAAATAATTGTGTAGGGTGCGCCAAGAAATCAGTGAAGATATTAGATCTGTGTTTAAAAGGGCTTCTAACCAGAAGGACCCACCCCACCCCCACAAGCCCCGTTCCCCTCCCTTAAGGACGTCAGGCCCGTGGAGTGCACCCAGGGAAGCCCTTTTTCCTCTCCAGGCAATGGGCTTGGTGACTGCTCTCCACTCTGTTCAGATGCATTCTCGTTGCTTAGACTCCTTGTGGGAGGTCTGTTCCGTTCTCCCATGGTTGTGAGTGCTTGTCTTAAAAAAGTAACGGATTTTCTTTTTTAGAGCAATTTTATGTTTAGAAAAACTAATCAGAAAGCTCCCAAATGTCCCTCTCCCCCACCAACCCACAGTTCCCCCCATTATTTACATCTTGATTTGGTGTCATTACTAATTAACATCCATAGTTTACATCAGGATTCACTCTTGGTGGTGTATATTCTATAGGTTCTGAAAGGTGTCTGATGACATGTATCCACCATTACTGTGCCGCACTGGGTAGTGCCACTGCCCTAGAAATCCTCTGTGCTCTACCTATTTATCCCCCTCTCCTCCCCAACCCCTGACAACCACTGATCTTTTCACTGTCTCCACAGTTTTACCTTTTCTAGAGCCTCATATAGTTGGAATCATACAGGATGTAGCCTTCCACAATAGTTTCTTTCACTTAGCAACATGAATGTAAGGTTCCTCCATGTCTTTTCTTGGCTTGATAGCTCTTTTCCTTTTAACACTGGATAATATTCTATTGTCTGGATGTATCACCGTTTATTTATCCACTCACTTACAGAGGGACATCTTAGTTCCTTCCAAGTTTTGGTAATTATTAATAAAGCTGCTATAAACACCCATGTTCAGGTCTTTGTGTGGATGTGAATTTTCAACTCATTTGAATAAATACAAGAAGCACAATTACTGGGCTGTATGATATGAGTATGTTTAACAAAAAAGAAAGAGAATATATATATATATTTGTAAGAAGCTATCTTCCATACTGGCTGGACTATTTCTCATTCCCACCAGCAAGGCGTGAGAGTTCCTATTGGCCCACATCCTCGCCTGCATTTGGTACTGCCAGTGTTCTGGATTTGGGCCATTCTCATATGTGTTGTGGCATGTCTCTATTGTTTTGGAATATATATATATATATATATATATATATATATATATATATATATATATTGATTTAGAGAGAGGAAGGGGGAGGAAGACAGAGAGAGAGAAACATCAAGGATGAGAGAGAATCATTGATGGGCTGCCTCCTGCACACTCCCTACTGGGGATCAAGCCTGCAACCCTGGGGATTGAGCCTGCAACCGGGCATATGCTCTTGACTGGAATCTAACCTGACCTCCTGGTTCATAGGTCGATGCTCAACCACTGAGCCACACCGGCCAGACTCTCTATTGTTTTTATTTCCAATTCCCTAATGACATATGATGTGGAACACCTCTTCATAGGCTTATTTGACATCTGTATGTCTTCTTCGATGAGATGCCTGTGCAGATCTTTGGCTCGTTTTCTAATGGGGTTGTTTGTTTTCTTATTATTGAGCGTTCAGTGAGTATATCTTTGTCATGGCAGGTTTGGGAAAAGCCAGATCTCCATGTTCTTCCAGGGCGTTAACTACAAGTGCCTCCTGCCCCCCAAGATGTGTCACAGACCTTGAGTTGGGATTTCCCCTCTTTCCTGACTCTCACGGGGCTTTTTGATCTGTGGACATGGGCTGTGGAACTGTATGGACCTCCACTCATAGACTTGCTTCAGGGCCCAGTGGCTGATTAGAATTGTGGCCAGTGCATCTGGCCCATCCTGCCAGTGAGGGAACATGTGTAGCCCATGGTGCTATCACACTTGTGACAAAGAACCCCAAACAGTAACAGCTGCCAAGACTTGTTTGGAGTCATGTCAGAATCCCCCAGACTCCAGTTAACTTCTCTCCCAGGTCCCCTGAATCCCACATTTTTAAAATATATTTTTATTGATTTAAGAGAGAGGAGGGGGGGAGAGAGAGAGAGAGAGAGAGAGAGAGAGAGAGAGAGAGAGAGAGAAACATCAATGATGAGAGAGAATCATTGATTGGCTGCTTTCTGTTACACCCATACACCCACCATTGGGGATCTAGCCCACAACCTGGGCATGTGCCCTTGACCAAAATTGAACCCAGGACCCCTTCAGTCCACAGGCCGACCCTCTATCCACTGAGTCAAACCAGCTAGGGCCGTGGTCGGCAAACTGTGGCTTGTGAGCCACATGTGGCTCTTTGGCCCCTTGAGTGTGGCTCTTCCATAAAATCCACGGCCTGGGCGAGGCTATTGTGAAAAAGTGGCATTAGAAGAAGTTTAAGTTTAAAAAACTTGGCTCTCCAAAGAAATTTCAATCGTTGTCCTGTTGATATTTGGCTCCGTGGACTAATGAGTTTGCCAACCACTGATAGGGCAATCCCACATTTTTAAAGAAATCCAGGCAAAAGGAGATTGGGAGAGCAGATTATACTCACCTCTTGGACCCAGACTGAATATGGACTTGGTTGGTGGCGGGGGGCGGGGCGGTCATTGTGATCAATCTGATTCTTCCACTGACAGGTGTGGACGTGAAGCATCTGATGAGCTTGTTCCTGCTTTGCTGACCTTGAAGCATGGAGGCTTTTACATTCATTTGAGAGTCCTGCAGTTACATCAAACATCAAAATCTGACAACATTTAAGGAAAGGGGAAAAAATCACTGAAGAAGAAGCAGTCGAAGGAAGGCGGTGAGAAGAGGAAAAAAAGGAAAATGATGACACTTTCAACAGGGAGAAGAAATGAACACAGAACCCAGGTTTTCCCAAACCGGCTTCCCAAACAGCAGCTCTCAATGCTGGCAAAGAAGGAGGAGGAGGAAGAGGAGGAAGAGGAGGAGGAGAAGGAAGAGGAAGAGGAAGAAGAGGAGCAGGAGAAGGAAGAGGAGGAGGAAGAAGAGGAGCAGGAGGAGGAGGAGAAGGAAGAGAAGGAGGAGGAGGAGGAGGAGGAGGAGGAGGAGGAGGA
>PVJN01029033.1:0-26746 GCA_004026805.1 Lasiurus borealis | reverse complement strand
TTTATTTTAAAATGGCGAGCACCTACAGCAACAGACCTCAATCTACCTACATATCAAACAATCCAACTTTTTCTTGTAATGTCGTGACTTTCTTCTGCTTCTTGGGAGTACTTTCAGCATCACTCGTGGCAATTTGTATGGATCCCAGGGTGTTATTCAAGGTTTATGGTATTGCATTTAAACATGATGAAAACTGTGCAAGAGCCACAAGAGATCCCTTTTTACTGAGATGTGTAATTCACTGGGGATATGAATTGCTCACTGGGAGATGATTAGCATCACATGGCATTTTAAGCAGATACTCAAACACTTGAGCTCAACACAATAGCAACAGGAGGTGGAAGCAAAATTATTACAGTAGTATAGTATATAGTACAGTTTATTTTATGCAGTTATGATTTAATACTGCATCTTTACATTTGTTTACATTTCTCTCCTCTGCAAATGGCACCGTGCATGATCTGTGAGTATGTGTGTAAATTTTGATAAAACTTAACTTTTTTGTAATAGATTTGTATATATTTTATGGTAGTGAATGATAAAATGGACTAGAATCCAGTATATTTTACACATTCATAATATACCTTTCTCTTAACCTTTTCAATATTCCTAGGCTACAAAGTTAATATATGAGGATTTTTTCATATTGTTGTGAATCTTTAAGAAAGAATGACCTATCTAATTCTTTATGTTCCTCAGTAATTGTTAATTTAATGCTAGTGTGATTTTTTTCTTAGGCATATAATGTTTTTGGTGTTGAGAGATTGGGCACATTTATGAAACAGATAGCTGAAAAATAAATGACCTTTTTCACCACCTATAAAGCCCCTTATGAGTTATTAAATTGTCATGTTGCTTTTGCTTATTGTAGTGTGTTCAATTGCTTCAGTCAGTGAAAAATTTTAATTTTCTTTTTTTTCTGTATTTATTTTTATTAATCCTTAACTGAGGAATTTTTTTTTTTTTTTTGAGAGACAGTGGCAGGGAGGGATGGAGGAGGAAGAGGAGGAGGAGGGAGGGAAGGAGGGAGAGATTAAGAGAGACTAAGAGAGTTTAAGAGAGAAAGAGAGAGAGAGCCATTGCCTTGTACACTCTCCTGACTGGGGCAGGGAATTGAACTTGCAACACCAGTATGTGCCTTTGATTGGGAATAAAACCCTTGGGTGCATGGACCAACACTCCAACAATTGACCTACATCAGCCAGGGGTATTTTTCTTTTATCTCCTGTATATGCTGACACTAATTCCACTAGAAAATGTAAGAAACATTTTAAGAATTTATTGATATCAAGAATTGTAGTGCCTGGCTGATGGTGCTCAGTGGTTGAGCACTGACCCATGAACCAGGAGATCAAGGTCAGTTCCCAGACAGGGCAGATGCCTAGCTTGCTGGCTCAATTCCCAATAGAGCCGTGCAAGAAGCAGCTGATAGGTGATTCTCTCTTATCATTGATGTTTCTCTCTCTCTCTCTCTCTTTCTTTCTTTGTCTCTCTGGAAACTAATAAAAACATTTAAAAAAGAAAGAATTGTAAGTTGATATTAATAAAGCATTTTGGTGCTTAACTATTATGTAAATGCTTTTTTATCATGAAAGTGCTATCAATTTTCTTGATAAACAAACTTTTCTACATCTTTCCCCTTCATTAATTGTTCTCTAATGTATTTGTAGTTTGATTTTGTAAATTCTATTTCTATTTCTATCCAGAAACACCCTATCTGATAAAGAGTGAATATGTTAATTGACCCTCACACTGTTGCAAAGATGGTGGCACCCATAGCCAATAAGGAGGAAATATGTTAATTGACTGCTACACCTACAAAAATGGTGGTGTTCACAGCCAATAAGGAGGGAACATGCTAATTGACTGCCATGCCCTCAAAGATGGAGGTGCCCAAAGCCGATAAGGAGGGAATATGCTAATTGACTGCTCTGCCCTCAAAAATGGTGGCACCCACAGCCACAAGATGGCACCCAGTCCCCTCAGCCCACAACCACCCATGGCCAGCCCAATGTACAGGCAAGCCTTGGATGGCAGCTGCCCAGCTGATGCCTGAGGTGCAGGCAAGCCTCTGATGGTGGCTGCCCAGCTGCCCAGGCCTGTTCAAGGCTCAGGTAACCAGGGCCACCCGAGGCTTGTGCTGCTGGCAATGGCAGCAGCAGAGGTGTGATGGGGGTGTCGCCTTCCCCTGATCACTGGGTCACCTCCAGCCCATGAGGGCTCCTGGACTGTGAAAGGGGGAAGGCCAGGCTGAGGGACTCCTCCCCTCCAGTGCATGAATTTTCATGCACCAGGCCCCTAGTAGTTATAATAAGAATTCAGTAATACCTACTTTTTTACCCTTTTTTGGGTCATCATAATATTTAACCAACTAGAAACAGTAAGATTAAAGTCTACCAAAGTATTCTGTTATATATAGTACTGGTATAATAATTAGCTAATATGTATTTGTGGTGAGCTGTGTTCTTCTATATTTGAACTAGAGACCCAGTGTACGAATTTGTGCACCAGCTGATCCCTTTGGCCTGTTGCCAAAACTGGCTCTTCGACATCCTTCGAGGGGTCCCGGATTGCGAGAGGGCGCAGGTCATTTTGAGGAACCACACTGGTGCATGGTCAGGGTTGGGGAGGGACATGGGAGGTTTGTTAGCCAGGGAGGGACCATGAGAGGGCTCCAGGGTGTGTCCGGCCTATCTCACTCAGTCCTGATCAGCCAGACCCAGCTGTAAGTTAACTTACCAGTTGGAGTATCTGCCCCCTGGTGGTCAGTACATGTCATAGTGAGTGGTTGAGTGGTCTTAGCATATCATTAGCATATGACACTTTGGTTGAACAGACAGCAGAACACTTAGCATATAAGGCTTTTATTATATAGAATTGTGCTTCCCTGTGTAGACCTCATTTTCATCCAGTAAAATCAGTACAAGGCTAAATTTCAGGTATGTTAGAGCTGGCTGTTAACATGTCATTGTCCTATTTCTTGGTTGTACTATCCTTCCTATATAATAAAAGGCTAATATGCAAATCAACCCAATGGTTGAATGACCAGTCGCTATGATGCATACTGACCACCAGGGGGCAGATTCTCATCTTAGGAGCTGCCTCCTGATAGTCAGTGCACTCTCCCAGGGGAGTGCCACTCAGCCAGAAGCCCTGAGCCAGGGTCCACGGCAACCTAAGGATGTTTTACTGCCAGAGGGGGCCTAATCCGTCAGTCGGACATCTCCATAATGCGAGAGAGCACAGGCTGGGATGAAGGACATCACCCTCTCCGAATGCATGAATCTCGTGCACCAGGCCTCTAGTACTTTACAGAATTGAAGCATTATATTGGAGATGGTTGCTTTTATTTGATTTCTTTTATAATTAAGAGTAGTGTTTGATATTTTTAATCTTAGAAGAAATCAAAGGGATATTTGTGTTTCTAAGTTTTGCCTATCTGCCCTAATGTTTGTGTGCTGTAGGGGAGATTATCTACAGAAGCAATGTAGGTTTTTAATACTGTCAGGTTGAAAATTCTCTTATGTAGGAGTAAAAATTCTGACAGGATTGGCACTGTTTTAATTAATAATTGTTTTATGGCTGCCAAAGAGGATTAAGTACTTATATGTGAACTTTGTTTTATAGTTAGATAGGAGTCTTCTCAGTATCATATTATACTTTCTCTTTTTTCTCTGTTTGGATAAACAGTATTTTTAGTGGGATTTTAGAGTAACTAAAACAGCCATCGCTTGAAAAAACCAATTTAGAGGAAAATGCTTTTTGATAAAAAGAAGTATGATGTTTTAGAATATTGAAGATATATACCTACTGTTGGTAGATTTTGTTATACCCTCTTTATTTTTATTTTATTTTTTCATTTTACTCTTAAATGGATGTGCTTGTAAGCAGCATTCAAATTTTTCTCAGATTTTTATTTGTGCTCACTTCTCAAAAAATAAACATAATGATATCTTTCTTAGTTAATACCCTGAGTTAAAAACTTTCTACCGAATACTTAATCAGCTCCAACTGCACATCATAAAACAGACAGACCCTTGTGGACTTAACCTATTATCAGCCCCTCACCTGTTTAGTTAAATCAAGGAGTGGTTGACCATAGGGTCTTGACTCATTTTGTACCAAACCAAAACCAAAATCTATCTTCAGGCTCCAGTTCAGTATTCTTTTCAGCTAGAAGCCCAAATAAAATTTTCTTCTTGAAAGATAACCCAGCTGCTACAAAGGAACCATGATATGGAAATGAAAATTTCTAACTATATTATTGCCAGGTAATGTTCTCCCGTTCTTCAGCTTTCACACAGCATTCTGTGAGTTATAACAGTTTAATCACTGAGATCCTCTGCAACTAGTGTTATAAAATGTGTTCATAACCGGGCATCTGAGTGCGCGGCTAACTTTCTCAAGTGGGAAGGAGATAGAAGCTCCTGACTGCACTGAATTCCAGTTTTGGGTGAGACTCTGGGGACCCAGACTCATTTGAGTAGAAACTGGACGGTCTGACAGGGGGTAGAATTCAAGGGCAGCTTTTTCTTAGAGGTTCTTGCAGCAATTACCAATTACCCCTGGGACTCTGAGACCCAGGGGCCCCTTAGGGGCAGGGCTTACAGGAAGTCATTGCTGTCTGCCCTGCCCTAAGACTCAGCCCTATCCTAGCTTAGCACAGAGGCTTTTTGCAAGTCTGGTCTCATAAGGGTGTCTCCAGCACAGAAGTTCTCCCAGTGTAGTAGACAAAGCTAATCCTCACAACCAATTGTCCTGGAGGTCAATTTCTCCCAGTGTACCAACAACAATCAGGGCTTAATTACAACAAGACTGCACACAGCCCACAAAGGAGTGCACCAAGAGTGTCCACCTGAGGTAACTGGGGAGGCTGAGCCACTGGACCCTATAGGACACCTAGCACACAAAGCCACTCTGTTGACTCAGGGAAGAGTGAAAATGTGGAGACAAAGAAACAGATCACATATGAAAGAAATGGAGGAAAGCAAATGACTGAATATAGAGTTCAAAAACCACGGTTATAAGGTTTTCCAAGAATTTCCTAGAAAAGGCCAATAAATTTAGCGAGACCCTTGAGGATATGAAAGCGATCAACTAGAAATTAAGCATACACTGACTAAAATAAAAATATTATACAGAGACCTAACAGCAGACTAGATGATCGCAATAATCAAGTCAAAGATTTCAAATACAAAGAAGCAAAAAAAAATACTCAATCAGAAAGGCAAAAAGAAAAGAGAATCCAAAAATATGAAGATAGTGTACAGAACCTCTGGGATAACTTTAGGTGTGGTACCAACATCCGAACTATGGGGGTGTCAGAAGAAGAGAGAGAGCAAGATATCGAAAACCTATTTGAAGAAATAATGACTGAAAACTTCCCCCACCTGGTGAAAAAAATAAACTTGCAAGTCCAGGAAGCACACAGAACCCCAAACAAGGAATCGAAAGAGCACACCAAGATACATCATAATTAAAATGCCAAGTTCAAAAGACCAAGAGAGAATATTAAAAGCAGCAAGAGAAAAACAGCTAGTTACCTACAAGGGAGCACCCATATGATTATCAGCTGATTTCTCAACAGAATCTGTGGGTCTGATGGGAGTGGCAAGAAATATTCAAAATCATGAATAGTAAGAACCTACAACCAAGATTACTCTACCCAGCAAAGCTATCATTCAGAATTGAAGGACAGATATTCTGAATTATAGCTTTGCTGGGCAGAGTAATCTTGGTTATAGATTCTTACTATTCACTGATTAAAAAGAAGCTAAAGGAGTTCATCACCACCAAACCAGTATTATATGCAATGCTGAAAGGTATTCTTTAAGAAGAGGAAGAAGAAGAAAAATTTAAAGATAAAAATTATAAACAACAAATACATACCTATCAACAAGTGAATCTAAAAATCAAGTGAATAAAAAAAATCTGATGAACAGAATAAACTGGTGAATATAATAGAATTAGGGACATAGGAAGAGAGTGGACTGACATTTCTCAGTGGGAAAGGTGTGAGTGGTGCGGGAAGAGACTGGACAAAAATTGTACACCTATGGATGAGGACAGTGGGGGCTTGTAAGGGCAGAGGGTGGGATGGGAACTGGGTTGAGGGGGAGCTATGGGGGAAAAGAACAATTGTAACAATAAAGATATAATTAAAAATAAGTAAGTAAGTAAAATTTGATCATACCATTATTTATTATTTTCATTTTAGGTAAGGTCCCTAGGCCAGGCCAGCTTCAGGGCTGATTGACACCTTCCTTCTGGTTTCTGTCCAGGTCTTCCCTTCTCTGACTACCAGCTGCCATCTGGTGGCTGCCTTTGTTCAACGCCACCCCTGGTGGTCAGCGCACTTCATAGCAAGTGATCAAACTTCCCTTTGATAATTTGCAAATTAGGCTTTCTCACACACACACACACACACACACACACTCACACACTCACACACTCACACACACACTCTAGAGGCAGGCCCAGTGCACAAAATTTGTGCACTGGAAGGGCTACCCCTCAGCCCAGCCTGCACCCTCTCCAATCTGGGACTGCTGGCTCCCAATCACTTCCCTGCCTGTGAGCCTCATCACCCTGTAACCACTCTCCTACCAGCCTGATCAACACCTAACTGCTCCCTTGCTGGCCTGATTTCCCCCAAATGCCCTCTCCTGCCGGCCTGGTAACCCCCAACTGCCCTCCCCTGCAGGCTAGTCAGCCTAGTCACTCCTAACTGCCTTCCCCTGCAGGTCCAGTTGCCCCCAACTGCCTTCCTCTGCAGGCCCAGTTGTCCTTACCTGCTCTCCCCTGCTGGCCTGGTCATCCCCAACTGCCCTCCCCTGCTGGCCTGGTTGTCCCTAACTATCCTCCCCTATAAACCTTGTTATCCCAACTGCCCTCCCCTGCTGGCCTGATCTCCCACAACTAACCCTCCTTTTCAGACCTGGTCACCCCAACTGCCCTCCCCTGCTGGCCATCTTGTAGCGCCATCTTTGACTACATGGGGCGGCCATCTTGTGCGAGGGTGTGAAGGTCTATTTGCATATTCTTTATTATATAGGATATAGGTTTGCTTTAAACTTCTCTGATTGAGGTTTATTAGGCAAAGTGAACTCCATAGAATGCATCATTTTTCTCTGTCACTTAAGTGTTTTCTTAACTATCATTTTATGTGGAAGAGTTGTGCTATTTTCTGTACTGCAAGTTGTAAAACTTGGTTACTGGATAGGAGAGGGAAATTAATTACTATCTTTTGAGAGAAATCAATGCGATTGATTACTAGCTACTAATAGGTTTTGCCCTTTGCTAACAATGACATTTTGGATTAGTATCTATTCCTTTCTGGTATAGCAATACTACACTGATTAGATTAGTCTGAGCAGATCCATTGCATACAATATTGTAAATAGTAAATTTTTAAACATAATTCAGGCAAATATTGTATTTTTTCTTATTCAGTTGATGGACGGTCAGAGTGTTTGCCAGTGAAATTGTCCTTTGAATCAGAATTGCCTTAGAATTTATATTATTTTCTTGGTAGTTTGCTGTATATTTTAGGCTCTTTACCAGTTCTTCAAAAACAAACATGGTCAAAGGATATGTGTGAGTGTCTACATACAGACAGGTGCACATGTACACATGTGCTCTCATGAATTCATATTTGTGTGCTTATGATTGATTTTCAGTCATTTATCTGAATGATTGATAAGCACACAGAGGCTTAAACATTTAATGGCACAAAATAATCTCATTGTATGGCTGAAGCCAGTTTGGAAGAATTGACTAGTAAAATAAGTGCATTATACTTTCTTGTATACTAATGGTTTAATACACAAACACACACATATGAATACATACTGGTAATATTTACTTTCTGAATTAAGATGGTAAGCCATTTGATGGCATCATACTTTAGAATAAAATTTTATTGTTATGGCACATATGTAGTCACGAATTTAGGGTTACTGATAAATATTAACATTTCTTATACTTCATATTTCTGAAGTCCCTTCTATGTGTTAGACATTTTTTTGGTGTCGATAATGTAACAATGAGTAAATCAGGCTTATTTTTTGCATATATACTCCTTTCTTTTTAGTCAGGAGAACATATACATTAATTTTTTAAAAATTGCAAATATATTAAGTTTTACAAAGGGAAGATACTAAGTGTTATGGTGTGCCAAAGAGATTGTGTTAATTATCTATTGGTATGTAATAAACTACCCCACAAGTTAGTGGCTAAAATAGCAAACATTATTATTTCATATTTTGTATAAATCAAAATTTGAGAGAGCATTAGCTGAGTGTTTCTGGTTCAAGATGGTCCATGAAGTTGCAGTGAAGGTATCAGCGGCTACAGTGATTAGATTGAAGAATCCATTTTAAAAATGGCTCAAATCACATAGCTCTTGTCAGGAGATCTCAGTCCCTCACTGGCTGTTGGCAGGAGGCCTTAGTTCCTTACAGTATAAGGCCTCTCAATAGGCTATTAAATGTCCTTATGACATGGCAGCTAACTGCCTCCAGAATAAGCAGTGAGAAAGAGAGAAGGGGGAGTGGGAACATGGCTTCATCTGGCCTGAGGTTAGATCAGCAGCAGGCACTCTGAAGGCCTGCAGGTTCAATTTCTGGTCAAGGGCATGTGTCTGGGATGCAGATTTGATCCTCCACCCCGGTTGGGGCTTGTGAAGGAGGCAATGGATCGATGTGTTTCTCTCACATTGCTGTTCCTCTCTCCTCCCTCTCCATTCCCTTCCATGCTCTGTAAAAATCGATGGGGAAAATATTCTCAGATGAGGATTAATAAACAAAAAACAAATATGATAGCTGGATTTCAAGGGCAAAACACTCTGTAATAGAGAGAGTGAGAAAGAGAGAGAGAAAGAGAGAGGGGGGGAGAAGAAGAAAAGAGAAGAAGAAGTGGGGGAGGGGGGAGGAGAGAAGAGGGCACCAGATGGAAGCAGCATCGCCTTTTCTGACATAGCCGTAGAAGTATCACTTCTGCTACATTCTGTTCATGAAGGTAGTCTGAGATTCCCACTCAATTTCAAGAAAGGAGAAAGAGACCATGCCTCTTAATGGGGAATAACAAGGTTCTGGAAAAGCATTTGGGCCACAAGTATTGATGTGGTCATTTTTGGAAAATATAATTTATTGCAGAAGGGAGAACAAGAGTGGATGCTGGCTGATCTGTCAGCATGCTTCTGGTAGTCCAGGAAGGAGATGATGTGGCTGGGGGAATGGAAAGAAATGGATGCATGAAAGAGATATGCCAGAAGATGGACAGAATGTAGTGATTGAAAAGGTGAGGATGTGAAGGAGATGGGACGTTAGGAATGGCCCCTGTCTGTGACATGAGCAATCAAATGGATATGGTGCCATATTCTGGGACAGGAAATCCTGGATAAAGAGCAAAGTGGGGATGGAGGTTTTGTTTTCACTGGTTGTGGTTATGATGGGGTGAGTTAGGGGAAAGAATCTGACTTCATTTCTGAATGAATTGAGTTTGAGTTATATGAGGGATATTTAGTATAAACAGAATGTTGCTAGTTTAGCTCAGAGAAGTAGGCTGGGCTGGAAACAACTCTGAAAATTTTAGGTGCATTGATGACAGTAGTATAGTTAAAGTTTGTGTAGATGAATGTAGACTCAGAATGTAAAAAGAGAAATAAATCTCTAAAAATGTCATCTTTTAATGGTTGATTCGAGGAGGCCATGTCAGTAAATAAGATGGGAGTACTGGGTGAGAGGTAGGAAGAAAACAAGAAGGATCTTTGTCAAGAAAACCTAAGGAAGGTAGTGTTGCATTGGTTCAACGAAGTCATGCAAGTTGAGGATGAGAAGTGGTTAGTGGAGTTTGTCTCTTGGAAGGACTAACAATTGTTTTGAAGTGGAGTGGAGGTGAAAACAAATAGAAGTTCTGAGGGGAAGTGAGCATGGAGGGAAGAAATGGAGATGTCCCTGGAAATGACTTAGTTTGGTCAAGTTGAGCAGGAAAGGGACTGTGGCCTATCGCTGCAGAGGAAAACAAGGTAAACAGATTTCTTTAGACTAAAAATTTCCCCCTTTTTAAAATGGAAGACGTTTGACACTTCTAAATATTTATTTTAGTATCAAGGTCAGAATTCTCTGTATATTGTCAATTTAGTTTAAAAGTCAGGCCATGCAAAAGGATATATTAACATAATTAATATAATCTGGCCACTCAGTGTATATGGGAGTGGGTAAATATAATGGGCCATAAACACCTTATTTATAATTTTCAAATATCCTTTTGCATGGCCTGACTTTTAAACTAAATTGACAATAAATTGAACACATAATAATCTGGCCACTCAGTGTATATCCTATATAATAAAAGGCTAATATGCAAATTGTCCCCTCGACCAGGAGTTCAACCAGCAGGATAGGCTGGCCAACCGCCCATATCCTCTCCCCCTGGCCAGGCTGGCCGAACCCCACCCATGCACGAATTCATGCATGGGACCTTTTAACACACACACACACACACACACACACACACACACACACACTGAATGGCCACATTATTATGCATTCAGATATCATAATAATCTGGCCACTCAGAGTATAGGAACAATAGGCCATTTTAAAAATGCACATTTTTACTCAGCTTTACTTTCTTAGGTAACTTTTATGTGTTCTTCCCAAACTAAATTAGTCACTCCCAGTTTTTTTTGTTTTAATAAACTAGAACATCTATCAATAACTGCAGTATTAATTGAGACAAAGAGGGATAAAGATAGTACTTGATAGATATTTACATCAAAGGTGAGCAAAAATAAAGGATTTTTGTTTTTAAAAAATGAGGTGGTGAAATAAATTATAAAATAATACTCTTGAGAAAAACACTAATGGCAGTGTTAAAAAGACAGTGTCAGCATTCTTGGGAAAATGAATACTTTCCATTAAATGATAAAGGCAAGACTATTTTTTACTTTGAACTTATCATTTCAACAGATAAGAAGAGGTTAAAAAAAAACAAGCTAATAAGCATAGGGAGTCCCCCCAAAATAATAGAAATTTAAAAAAATAGATGCAATAATTCCATCAAACTGGTAACAAAAAATTGGGATGCAAAGATGTCCGGAATAACTGTAGTAAGTAAAGCATCACATGGTCTTTGTCCCATAGTGGAGATGAGACTCAAAAAGATTAAGTTACTAGCTCAGTAATTCATAACTGACTCTGGGGAAGAGCCAAACTAGAAATTCAGTCCTCTCTCATCCTGCTGAGAATGCTGTGTAGTACATGGAGCATGTTAGAGCTATAAAAATGAAACTGAAGTAATTACCACTGAAGATTTTTTAAAAAGTCTTTGAAATAAATGATAGTGAGCAATGTAATGAGTTCGGTGTTAGGGGAATAAAGTTTTAATTCTAAATCTGCTGCCAATTTAGCAGCACAAACCTGGACAAGACATATAACCTTTACAATCTTTATATCCTTTTATCTTTATCAATAAAGTGGTGGAGTTGGAGTGAGAGCTAAAAAACAAAGCCCTCACATTTATTGAGCACCAACTATGTTACATGCATAGTCATTTTCTTAATACTTTCTCTCTTAATTCTTACAACACCCGTTGAGCCTGCTCAAGGTAGCCCCATTTTACTGTAGAGGCTAGGTAACTTGACAAGATTACCTGCCTAGTCAGGGAAGGTGGAGTTCCAACTCAAGTCTTTTGACTCTAAAACCAATGCTTTTTACATAGCATCAGTAGACCACAAACATCACTCATTTTTGTACTATTTTAACAACTTTTAGCCTATCAGCGTGTCACTACTACTGTTACTTACTTGATTATATTCATATTTTATCTAAATTTGAGAGAGAAATACTTGATAAATTAAAAATACACAAACCCTAAAACTGGTATGAAAGACTGAAACACATACACACACACACACACACACACACACACACACACACACACACACACACACACACACAAATAAGGAACCCTGTCTTTCTCCCAGAGAAAAAGGAAAAGAATGTATGAAAGGTAGGAAGAACCTCTTGGTCCAGAGAGAAAGAAATCTCTGGGTTATAGGCTGAGCCTGGAATTGCTGGAACAGTTCAGAAAAGTGGGTTTGGGACTGGCCATTCGGATCCCATCGGAGACAAGAACATGGGGATAGAGTAAGGAGTTCCTAGATCTTATTTAAAAGAGAGAGAGCTGGGCCAAGAATGCAACCTGGATTATCGGAGGGTATGGGACTGAGGGTGGAACTCTTCCCTCAGAGAGGGGAGAAGGCTAGAGCCTAAAGGAGGGACAGAGGGCTTGGGAAATCTGAAAGAAGCAGAGGACTGGAAGCTCAGATTAAAGCAGGACAGTGGCCAGGACCCTCCGGAGATTAAAGTAGTGTGCAGGTAAAGGCCGCGGCCAGAGGGGCCTCTGGCACAAGTAAGAGCAGGGGCAGTGAGGGGGGGCTCAGAAATGAAAGCTTGGAGGTGGGTACATCTGAGGTTGTGACTCCAGAGACTGAGTTGGGGACAGAGGAATGGGTACTAAGCATCAATCTCTCCTATTTTATGCCAGTTTTTCTCCTCAAACTGGATCATGAATGCAACAGTTCTGTTCACTTTTCTCCAAGGAAAAAGTTTTTAAAAAATTATCTTTATTGTTGAAAGTATTACAGATGTCCCTTTTCCCTTCCTTCTCCCCATTGACCCTTTCTAGCTCATCCTCACCCCCACCCCCACCCCAGGCCTTCACCATTCTGTTGCCTGTGCCCATGGGTTATGCATATGTGCATATAAGTTCTTTGGTTAATCTCTTCCCATTCAGTTCCACCTTCCCTCAGAGATTCAACAGTCTGTTCCATGTTTCTGTCTCTGGATCTATTTTATTCATCAGTTTATTTTGTTCTTTAGATCATGTGATACTTCGCTTAGCATAACACTTTCCAGGTCCCTTAGTGCTATCTCAGAGTTTTTGTTTACAGTCTAAAATCACTTATACATGTGGTGTATGCACACCACCCTTTTCAGTAAATGTGACTGCTTCTAGATTTGATTCATCTGTCCCTTCTAGATCTGGGTTCTCCCTTGATCTATTTTTTTTATTGAAGTACTTAGTCTCTTGTGTCATATGTAGCTTACTTAAAAAATAATCCTATCTAATAAAAGAGAAACATGTAAATTGACCATATCTCTGCTACACTACCAGCCAATAGGAGTGTGTATGCAAATTAACAAAGATGGCAAGGCCCATAGTGGCCCCGTGGCGCTGGGGCTGCCGGGGTGGATTGGAGACACATATGCACAGGGAGGTCGGCATCCACCAGCCCCAAGTCCTGCCACCGAGGTGCTGGGGCTATGGGTGGCTGGATCAGAGACACAAACCCACAGGGAGGCCAGCACCCAGTAGCCCAAGCCCTGCTCTGGCTGTGCTGGGCTACAGAAGGCTGGATCACAGACACAAACTTGCAGGGAAGCTGGCACCCAGCAGCTCCAAGGCCGTGGCCGAGGCACTGGGGCTGGGGAGGGTGGGGGGGGGGGGTTGGGCGCGACAGTGAAGACACAAACCCACAAGAAACCTGTGGAAAGGGAGGTGAACTATCATAACTTTATCTCCTTTCCACAAGATGAGAAAACTGCCTCCTGGATTATTTAGTGAGGTGGCCCACATCTTTCTACAAACAACAGGGTATGTTATGACCTCTCCCAGGAAGAGAGTGGTCATAATATACTCCACTGGTCAGAATACTGTCTCCAGGGAATAATGCTACTGTGGCAACTCATCTGAGAGAGGAAAAAGCTTTTGTTGGGTTTATTCTGAAGGTCAGAGAACATGCCATCCCAGCATATGCTGTGCTGCTATATTGATGGATCTTGAGCTGCAGATGCTTGAAAAACAGCAAATGCATGCAGAGGCTTTCACTGAAGTCTCCTGATCTGCCTAAAATCGGACACCCCCCCCCCACCTCCCGCAAAAAAAGAAAAAGCTTAAATGTCATAAGTCCCCTCGATGGGAAAAGTGTCTTCAGGCAGACAAAGCTGACTCCTGTCACAGGATAGGAGAGTAGAAGTTGACATCACACCCAAACTTGTTTACAAGCTATTTTCCCCTACCTCCATTCATCTTTCCTAAAAATCATTTACGCTCCTTTTTTTCTTTTTTTAGATTTAGACAATGAAGATGGAAAAGAAAGGGAATTTTATCCGTTTCATAATATTTTATTTAGAAATGTTTTAATATTTTAATGTATATGCATTTGAAACTAATGAAAGGGTTATTGCATATTTTTTCAATAATTATTTTAGGAAAATTGGTTTAACTGATACAGAAATATGGAGTAGATAATTGCTACAACAATAAACCTGTTTTTATGGACATGCATATATATAACATAGTTGTAACTAAAAAATGAGTTAAAATCTTGGTGGTTTTATTGGTGTGAACAAGAAATTAATCCAAACGGATTGTTGTTTTTCCTCTTGAAATTATGTATTCATTGGAATTAATATTTTTCTGTACAACTGAAACTAATTCAAAATGATATTGAGTGTAAACAGTTACTTAAAAGTTTTTTAAAATTATTATTTTTCTGTCCTTATCCAAAGTTTTAAAAATCAATTATTTAAATAATTGTAAATCTCCCTTGCAATTACACTTTTTCTTTTAGATGAGCTGAACCAATGGTTATGAAAGCAAGTTAATCTAATAGTATTTGAACCAATGGATTGCTTAATATTTTTGTAGACTAATTATCTATTTCTATTAGTTTATATTTCATCTTTTTCAAAGATGGGAAATGCTTTTGGGTTTTATTGTCATAACTTAAATGATTTCTACTGGTAATGCACCTGCAAGTCTGGAGTAACAGTCTTGAGAATCCATGACTTTATATATGAAACTACTAATTTTCTTTTTTGATCAGTGGTTCTGTTAAGAGTAAAACCTGCCCTGCCTCATTCACAGCTTGTATGAATATATAAAATAGTAATTTGTGTGTTATTTTTGAAATTGTAAAATGTAGTTCCGCTGTAATAGGTTATTAACAACTAAAGGCATGAAATTGTGCATGGGGGCAGGATCTCCCTCAGCCCAGCCTGCACCCTCTTCAATCTGGGATCCCTCTCACAATCCAGGACTGCTGGCTCCCAACTACTTGCCTGCCATCCTGATTGATGCCTAACTTCTCCCATGGCAACTTTTTTGTCCCTAACTGCCCTCACCTGCATGCCTGGTCCCCCACAGCTGCTCTCCCCTCCAGGCCTGGATTCCCCCCAAGTACCCTTCGCTTTAGGCCCAGTCACCCCCAACTTCCCTCCTCTGCTGGCCTGGTCACCCCTAACTGCCCTCCCCTGCAGGCTTGATCACTCCCAACTGCCCTCCCTTGCAGGCCTGGTCCCTCCCAACTGTGATCCTTGCTGGGCATCTTGTGGTGGCCATCTTGTGTCCACATGCAGGCAGGATCTTTGACCACAAGGGGCCAGCCATTGGGCCTAAATGGGCAGTCAGACATCCCTCTCACAATCCAGGGCTGCTGGCTCCCAACTACTTGCCTCCTGGCCTTCCTGATTACTCCTAACTGCTTCTGCCTGCCAGCCTGATCACCCCCTAACCACTCTCCTGCCAGCCTGATTGATGCCTAACTGGGGCAACCCTAGCCTGTTCTCTTCAGTTCAGTGGCTGCTGCCATTTCTGTCGAAATTTATTTATCTTCTATAATTGAAACTTTGTAGCTTTGAGTGGAGGCCTGGTCCTGCCAGGGTATGCGGAAAGCTTGGCTTCCTCCATCACTGGCGAAACCCAAGCCTCCCTCTGTGGTCACAACCACGTTGGTTGGGGTTGATTTGCATGCTTGTTCCCGATTGGCTGGTGGGCATGGCTTGTGTAATGGAGGTATGGTCAATCTGTATATTACTCTTATTAGAAAGGATAATATTTGAACTTCAGTAAGAATGCATATTGATGTCTTTTGGTTAATGTTTGTTTGATCAATATTCTATAATAAGTCTAGGATTTTTAGACCTTTTTTTTTTTAATCCTTACCTGAGGATATGTTTATTGATATTTTTTTTTTTCAGGGGAGGAGGGAGAAAGAAACTAATAAACATCGATTGGTCCCTCCCATATGCTTCCCGAGCATGGAGAAAACCCATAACCTAGGTCTGTGCCTTGACTTGAAATAGAACCCGCAACCTTTTGGTGTACGGGATGACACTCCAACCAATTGAGCCACCAGGCCAGGGCTGGACCACCTTTTTTTAAAATATAGTTTTATTGATTTCAGAGAGGAAGAAGGAGAGAGGAAAAAGAATGGGAGAGAGGGAGAGAGACATCAGTGATGAGAATCATTGATCAGCTGCCTTTCGCATGCTCCTAACTGGGATGTAGCCTGCAGCCCTGGGCATGTGCCCTTGACTGAAATTGAACCCAGGACCTTTCAGTCCACAGGCTGACGCTCTATCCATTGAGCCAAACCGGCTAGGACTGATCCACCTTTTTTGTGTGTGAATGTTAAAGTTAACTGATAGGTTATTTAACCTTTTCAGTGAGACTGTCTTGAAAATAAGATTAATTTTGCTAACTACCCATTTCAAGAAGATTTGTCAAGATGATTGGAAAAAGAAATTCAGTCAGTTCTCATTATTTGCAGTGTTTATGTTTTGAAATGCTCCCATAGACACTGAATTAGTGTTTGCTGGCACATTGCACCTAAGGGAAATAAAAAATACAGGCTTATGTTCCTGTGAGCCTTTGGTTTTATTTCCTCAACAGATCACTTCATAGCCTTGTTTTATTTCTGTTTAAAACACACCTTTAATATACATTGTTAATTCATTAACATTGAGCCTGTGACCAAGGGCACTATAGCTCATGCCTCATCAAAGCTTATCTAACACATTTTCCCATAAGGAAGGCACATCAGAGCCTTTCTGCACTTAGGGACACTAGAAGCACTTCAGCACTATGCCTGTGAGCCATTTCAGACAGTAAACCAACAAAACATGCACAGATGCAAAAAACGTGGTACTAAATAGACCTTGAAAAGCTTACTTGTTTACAATATGAGAGCTGAAACTAGAAGGCATAGTAGTCTTGTTCTACCTCAGCTGGGACTCAATTTTTTGCCACTTTGCATCTTTCTCGAATGACTACAAAAGGGTTGTTGTTAGTATTGATTTGAAGTTTATAAATATATTTCAGGGAATAGGTGAATTCACAAATACAAAATCCATGAATAAATAAGAATCACCTATATAATGAACAGGGAAAGAATGAGTTATTAAGTTGTTAAAGATGGATTAGATGCAGATACTTTTAAGTCTGATAATAAATTGTATGCCCTCTATCTTTGTCTTCGGATTTCTCAAACAATATAGCCACAAAATCTCCTATTTTCAATGATAATTTGTAACAAATTAACTTAAGGCCTTGCTCTTCTATTTGGTGATAAGAAATCTGCTACTTAAAGGAATTATGAATTGCTGTGTAGCATCAGAAAGAAGACAAAGGATTTTGGCCAGTGTAGTCAATGTGTGGTACCTCTTATGTGACTCAGCCATAGTTATGTTCTTTAAGTAACTCTACTCTGACATACTCTGGTTATTTCTGGGCATAAAATCAAGGACATCTGATCTATCTTGGTATCATTTACTAGATGTGATTTTAGTTCTATTAAGTTCCTTGTGCTTTGGTTTCTTTTATACAGTGAGAGTAGTAGTAATATTTACTTTATGATTTTAGTGTGAGAATTAAGTGAACGGATACGTAGAACAAACTTAAAAGTGCCCACCACTTAAGTTCATGCTCAGTAAATGTTAGCTGTTGTTATTACTATTGTTAGCATCCTTAATTTCAGTAGACCCTTTTTATTCTTCCCTACCCTTTACTGTCAGCATTGATAGAGCAATTGAAAAACTTGTTTTTATATTTTTTATGTTTGTAACCCCTCTCTGCACTCTTGGTTGTCGTAGACCTGATTAGACATGCCCTATCCCATCTCTCCTTCTAACATGGTAAAACAGTCATGAAGGGGGAGAAAATAAACATATATGTTCAGTCCTCCAGTGTGAGCCAAAAGTTAATGTGGGCACTTTAGCAATGAGTCGTCAAAAGGTTATTTTTAAAAATATTCACTTATTTATTTGTCTTCCAAAATTAATCTTTTATTTTAAAATATTTTTTTAGAGAAAGAGGGAGAGAGAGGAATAGAGAGAGCTGGCTCCTGCATGCCTTGCCTCCCCTTTCCCCCCCGAAATGGGCTTGAGCCCACAATCTGGGCATGTGTCCTGATCATGAATTGAACCAGTGATTGACCTCTTGGTTCCTGGGTCAGTGCTAACCACTGAGCAACACCAGCTGGACAAGATTATTAGTCTTTTGACTGATTTGTTTTCAGAAATGGTTGTCATTGTATATAAGATTCACTCTTAAAGTGAATTATGGATTATGTTAAGACTTAAGAAAAAATGAGTCCTCCATTATGAGCCAGAAGTTGATGGTAGGGACTTGAGTAATGAGTCGTCAAAGACTTATTTTTTAAAATATTCACTAATATCTTCATTTGTCTTCCAAGATTATTAGTCTTTTGACTGATTTGTTTTCTTAAAATGGTTGTCAGTGTATATAGGATTGACTCTTAAAGTGAATTATGGATTATGTTAAGACTTGATTAAGAAAAAGTGAGACTCCATCCTTACATTCTATCATCCTGTCATTTACTCACCATGTACAAAATAAACTTCAGATAAGCTTTCAAAAGGATTTAATAAATATTTTGGAAACAATTTTAATCATCATGCAATAAGTAAGCAATAACCAGTTTATGTAAATTTTACAAGAAAATAGAATGGTAGAACTATAAATTATACTTTGAACTTTTCCCAATTTCTTTTCAAACTTTACATTGTATATATAACTAGAGGCCCAGTGTATGAAATTCGTGCAAGGACCTCAGCCCTTGCAGCCCCACCTGCCTTGGCCGGCCCTCTCAGCCCTGGCTTCGGTCATTCGGGCACTTCTGCTGTGCAGTCTATTTAGCATATTAGCTATTTACTATATAGGATGTTATTGTAAAGTCATAATTGTGACGTGCTGCTATGATCGGTGTTAATAGTAATTTCCTTTTCTCTCAACGTTTTATTATGAAAATGTTGAAACATATAGCAAAGTTAAAAATTTATAGTAACTCCCTGTATGCCCACCAACTAGATTCTATTATTGAGTAATTTATTTTTATAAAAGCAATTTGATGTAGCAGTGTTATAAAAGAAAAGCTGTACATGATAAAAGAAGTGGGATCCCATAGTCTTTCATAAAATTGTAGTAAGGGATTCTACTTTTTTTGTTTACTTAGGTGATTTGCTTGAATAGTAATTAAAATGTAATTTCAAAAGTAGGTTTTTCTGATTATGTCATCATTATTATAGTCCATTAATAAACATAAAATAGCAAAATCTAGCAAAATCTCTCAATCCATTGATAGGACAGTTATTTAAGAAATTGTTAAAGATTTTGTTAGAATCCAGCATAACCATTTCTTTTGGTTTTGTCAGTCACATGTTGGTGGGTTCTGGAACTAAAATTGGAAGTATTATGAGTTAAAAATATCAAATAAAAGTATAGTGTAAGCCCTAAGGTGGTTCTAGGCATTTGTCCAGAAATCAGACCACTTTGTCCAGTATGAATTCCTAAACATATTCACTAGTCTACTCTTCCTAAATAGACCAGAAACCCTGCATTAATAACATATAAGACAGTGAAGTGATTTGCTTTCTGTAAATGTTTTTATTACCAGTATTTGCTTTACAAACAAATATAATTTTCACAGTGTAATTATATTATTATTTTTTTAAAATACATTTCACTGATTTTAGAGAGGAAGGGAAAGGGAGAAATAGAAACATCAATGATGAGAGAATCATTGGTTGGCTGCCTCCTGCATGCCCCCTACTGGGGATCGAGCCTGCAACCCCCATATATACCTTTGGCTAGGATTGAACCTGGGATCTTTCAGTCCTCAGGCTGACCCATGCTCTCTCTGTCCATCAAGCCAAACCAGCCAGGGCATAATTTTGTCATTGAAGTTGTTAACCTGTTTTTTTCCCTGATAGTTGATGTGAAAATATATTTGGCCTTGTTTATAACTTTGATATTTTCCTTTTTAGAGTTTATTATGAAAACAGGTATACCTGTCTGGAATGGGTATTTAAGGGTATTCTTTTAGAATAGTAACTTAAGAGGCACCATTAATCATAGTGTTAAATACCATACATATTTTTCTGGATTTAAGTAACCACAGTACTGTATTACTGAACTTGTCTCAGAAATTACGGAAATACAGATCATTATATTAAATTAATTCTGAATTCGGATCATATTATTGGCTATTAATAACCTACAGTCACATCTACATATATTAGCAGTAAAGAATTATTTTAGTGACAATCTGTTACACTTAATAAAAGAGAAAAATTTGAGTTTACACCTTGTCTGCTCTAAGAACAAGTGTAATGTTAAAGTGTAGTTTTCTTTTGTTTTTAAAACTAAGATAGTTCATCTTTATATAGAAACAGTTTTTTGTTTTTTTTAGCATATTTTTTTATTGACTTTTTATAGAGAGGAAGGGAGAGGGATAAAGAGTTAGAAACATTGATGAGAGAGAAACATCGATCAGCTGCCTCTTGCACACTCCCTACTGGGGACGTGCCCCCAACCAAGGTACATGCCCTTAACTGGAATTGAACCTGGGACCTTTCAGTCTGCAGCCAAATTGGTTTCGGCTAGAAAAAGTTTTCAAAAGAGCAGGAGATGGATTTATAGATAAATTTCTATAAGTTTTATCTAAAATGTGTAAAGTTATTTTTAATGTTCAAAAATATGTTAAAATTTGAATAATATTAAGAAACAATTTTATTTCATTTAAAGGTGAACAGAATAGTTAATAAAATGATACTAAAACTAAAGAAACTTTGGTATGGTATCAAGTGTGTTGGAATAATGAATATTTCAAAAGTTTTAATTAAAATAGTATGGAAAACTGAAAAGCCAAACTCAAACCCTTAGAAAAATTTAGTAAAAAAATTATTTGAGGTCAGTACTTTAGACACAGAAAAACAGGTTTTTGAGTAGAGCAGGTGTAAATTGCATATTCTAAAGATTGTTTTGGCATTTTCTTGTAATCTATTTTTTTTTCAATTTAAGAAGAAAGAATAAACCCTAGGTAATACCTTTAGTTAAATTCCTTGAAAAGATAACTGCAGTTTCTCATTTTGATATCTGCTGGTTTCTTATATCATGTTGGTGTGAAGTTAGGGAAGAAGTCACCTTTTTGTATATTTTCTGTCAGTCAAACAGTTACTAGATCTTTGACATATTTTTTGATAATTCTGAGGAGATGCCTTCCAAAGTTTTAGAGAAAAAAAAAAAGGGGGGGGGGTGGCTGCATATAATGGGGATTAAGTAGGATTAATTAGTGTTCTTCTAGTTGCAATATTGCTATTAACTTAAATGTTTGACTCAAATTACCTTAGCTAGACTGCCTATATTCATCTTTTGTGTCAGTCAATATGTTTATGTTTGATTAAAACTGTGTCAATGGCAATATTAAACCTATTTGTACATATGTTGTTACTAAACTTATATTAGTTTGATATTGATGGAAATTTTTGTCCAACTTGAATCTATTGACCAGATGACATTTGTATAATTTCTGTGGTTATTGTAAATATAAGGCTAATGACCAGTTACTCAGGCAATTTATGTTTTTAGAATTTTGATTTGGATTTTACTAATAAGCCAGAAATAGCTCTTCGCATGAAGCTACTTGTTTGTTAGTAAAGAGATTTGTGAACAAGCACTGCATAGAATATTCCAACTTTTAATTTTATCCATTCTTCCTAATTTATACTACATTTAGGACTGAGCTAATATATTTATTAAAAAGTTATTCAGAATGTTATCTGTAACTTTAAAAGTTAAAGGTCATATATTTTATAACAATGTGAACTTTGAGTTCATAACAATTACACACACGTGTGTGTGTGTGTGTGTGTGTGTGTGTGTGTGCGCATGTGTGTGTGTATGTGTGTGTATTAGAGGCCCAGTGCACGAAATTCATGCATGGGGTAGGGGGTGATGTCCTTCAGACCGGCCTGTATCCTTTCCAATCTGAGACATCCCTCTCAAAATCCAGGACTGCTGGCTTCCAACTGCTCGCCTGTCTGCCTTATTGATTGACCCTAACCAATTCTGTTTGCCAGCCTGATCATCCCCAACCACTCCCCTGCCAGCCTGCGATTGATGTCTAACTGGTCCCCTGCCAGCCTGTTTGCCCCAACTGCCCCCCTCCTGCAGGCCTGGTCACCCCCAACTTCCCTCCTCTGCCAGCCCTATCACCCCTAACTGCCCTACCCTGTAGGTTTAATTACCCCCAGCTGCCCTCCCTTGCAGGCCTAGTTCCTCCCAGCTGCCCTTTCCTGCTGGCCTGATTGCCCACAACTGCCCTTCCTTGCAGGTCTGGTCCCTCCCAACTGCGCTCCCTTGATGGCCATCTTGTGTCCACATGGGGGCAGTCATCTTGAGTGTTAGGGTGATGGCCAATCTGCATATTACTTTTTTATTAGATAGGATAGAGGCCTGGTGCACAGGTGGGGACCAGTTGATTTGTCCTGAAGAGTGTCCTGGATCAGGGTAGGTGTTCCCTTGGGGAATGGGGCAGCCTGGGCCAGGGGCCTGTGGTGGTTTACAAGCAGGCCACGCCCCCCGGTGACCCAAGCAGAGACCCTGGTATCTGGGATTTATTTATCTTTTACAATTGAAACTTTGTGGTGTGGAGCAGAGCTAAGCCTTCTGCTCCCTTTGTGGCAGCCATTTCTGTTGGAATTTATTTATCTTCTATCATTGAAACTTAGTAGCCTTAAGTGGAGGCCTGGGTTGGCCAGGGTGTGTGGAAAGTTTGGTTTCCTTCATCGCAGGGGCAACACAAGCCTCCCTCCTGCTCTCTATGTGGCCATTTTGGTTGGATTAATTTGCATAGTCACTCCTGATTGGCTTGTAGGTGTAGTGGAGGTATGGTCAATTTGCATATCACTCTTTTATTAGATAGGGTATCCTATGTAATAAAAGCCTAATATGCAAATTTTCCCCTTGGGCTGTTATTCTACTGTGAATTCAACTGGTATACCACACTATGACGTGCACTGACCACCAGGAGATGGCGCAGAATGTGGCGGGACATCAGAGGTGTAGCGCTGGCAGCGAGCCTCATTGGGGGTGTTTCTGACCCTGATAGGTTCTGACGAGAGTGGGACCATGATGGGATGGTGGAGCAGGTGAGTTGGGTAGCACCAGGCCAAGGCAGGTGGGAGTGGAGCCCAATTGCTCTGCAGATGGTGACCAGCAGCATAGGGTGGGTATGCTGCCTGGCTCCCAAGCGCTGAGGGAGCCATGTGGGTAGCCTGGCCCCGACTGATCACTCCGTAGGCGAATGGTGAAGCAGGTGAAGGGGCATTGCCAGTAAATACAGGGTGCCAGGCAGCGCTGTGAAGCTGTGAGGCTGGAGGTGAAAGCTGGGCCCCTGATCTCCACTGGCCATCCTGAGGGACCCCACCAGTGCATGAATTTTTGCACCAGGCCTCTAGTATATATATAAATTATGTTTGTACATATGTCTATAAATTAACCTAAGAACAAAAGAAGGATTTTAACTGAAAGTTTAGGCAAGTTTTATAGTTATAATATCTGGCTTTTTGCTTTTCAGGATGATATTTAACTGCATCATGGCTGTCAAACCTCTTGTTTGAAATGAGGGACATGGTTAACCATAATTAAAAATACCAAATACATTTGAAAGTAGAATTATTTGGTCCATTAAATGAAAATATCTTATTAGGAATTTCTACATTTAATTCTGAGATTTCACTTTTTAATAAATACAAGAATTCATTTATATTTAAGTAGACATTTATAAAATGTTTTGTCATTTGGTCATTATAGAGGCTATTTCTATCCAGTCCTTTATTCCTCCTCTGGTGAGATTTTAAAAAATTATTCTTACTACTTAAAAATATAGGTTCTATTAATGAGTATTTAGGTTGCCTATATATATATATATATATATATATATATATATATATATATATATATCATGTTATCTGCAAGTACAGTTTTGCTTCTTTTTTTTATTTGGATGCCTTTTATTTCTTTATCTTGTCTAATTGCTTTTCCTAGGACTTTCAATACTATATTAACTAAATGTATTAGAGTGGTCCTCTTGTTCCTGGTCTTAGAGGAAAAGCTCTGAGCTTTTCTTCATTGTGTATATTAGCTCTGGTCTTTTCATTTACATTATTTATATTTTCTTATAGTTCTCTTGACATTTTACCATGCCTACTTAAAGATATCCTAAGTTAATATCATAACATCTTGTTATATAACACAAAGATGCCCATCAACTCCTTTCACGATTTAAATTGGTCCAGACTAATGACTTTAAATGTGATTGTTTCTGTCTATCTCAAAGTTTACCAGTCTCATAAATGCCAGTATTGAAATAACACAAAACCTGTTCTTATCATACAACAGTTATTCTATGTAATGTTAAAATTGTATCAGAGAGGTATTGTATTAATAAAACCTGAAAATCCAAACTTCTGAGGTTTTATCCTCTGAAGAGGCAGAAGCTTCTAGTGCTACTTGGAGCAGATTCTGTGCCCAGCTTTTTCCTTGGGAGATATCTCTGACAAAATGAACTTGTATGTTGAAGGAATATCTTATGAAAGCTAAAGTGAACATTATTTCAAAGAAAAAGAAAAGCAGAACATGGTCTTATTCATCTGGTAGCAGTTGTATGAAATACCACATATTCAATAATAATTTTTAATTGGTGACATTTCTTTGGAGAGTCAGCTTCTGCTATCTGATAAAAATGTGTATCATTTAATATATAGGGACT
Source organism: Lasiurus borealis (assembly GCA_004026805.1). Classification (NCBI taxonomy): domain Eukaryota; kingdom Metazoa; phylum Chordata; class Mammalia; order Chiroptera; family Vespertilionidae; genus Lasiurus; species Lasiurus borealis. The sequence continues at coordinate 1,824 of PVJN01029033.1, read as the reverse complement.
GCAAAAAAAATCATTTGGCTAACTTATTAAAATGGTCCCTATCAAAGGGAACCGTCATAGTGTAGTGCGGATAAGATAATGAAGAGTGAATCATTTTAGTGTTTTTCAATATGTTCTTCGTATTTCGGCACTTTATAATTTATACGGATTTCTTTATTTGTTCATCTACTTAACCTAGTATTTTTTATCTTTATAAATAAGAAAAATCTACAGTTTTTTTAAAAAATGAAAGCAAGTTTTTAAGTGTATTATGATAACTTTACATGCAAAGAAAATGAGATTGAAAAAAATACTTCAAAATGTTATTTACCAACTCTGATTCAGAATTAGTAAAATTTGTGGGCAAGTATTTGGTGCTATGTTAGGATTATCAGACACTATGTGAAAAATCCTGGAGCTAGACTGTGACAGTATTATTTTATGCCCTACTCAAATTTCAGTATGTTCATTGCATTATATTTCATTTCTATTTTTATTGAAGTCTCAAAAGAGGTGTTGAGGAGCACAGAATGTGGCTTTCAACAAGTGAAAAGGCTTCTGTTATAGAAAAAGTGAGAATTGGAACTGAAACACAACATCATTGTCCTGGAAATATTCTAAAGTTATTGTATTTAATGGATATGTAATAACATCTTCAGGGAAGAATTGGTTTGAGACTTGTAATTTGTGAAAGATAGAGAAAGGGGAAAGGTAACAGATTAATATTTTAGAAGAGTAGCCTGTTGTATGAAATTAATGCCTGGAAGTGGGGGTGTTCCCTCAGCCCAGCCTATCCCTGTCCAATTGGGGACCTGTTGGGGGATGTCCAACTGCTAGTTTAGGCCCAATTCCAGAGGGATAGGGCCTAAACTGCCAGTTGGATATCCCTCTCACAATCTGGGATCACTGGCTTCTAACCGCTCACCTGCCTGCCTGCCTGATTGCCCCTAACTGCCTCTGCCTGCCTGTCTGATTGCCTTTACCTGCCCTCCCTTCCTGGCCTGATTTTGCCCTCCAATGGCCCTGCCCCTGCCAGTCTGATCTCGCCCACAACTGCTCTCGCTAGCCTGCCTGATTGCCCCTAACTGCTCTCCCCTGCCAGCCTGATCTCACCCCCAACTGCCTTCCTCTCCAGGCCTGATCTCTCCCTCCAACTGCTCTCCTCTGCTGGCCAATTTGGTTCTGATTGGTTAGTTTCTATGCCAGTCAGCGTCTTTGGGCCTATCAATTGGGGCCTGATCAGAAAGCTGGGGCTGATCAGCAGCCATGGTGGAGGCCTGGAGAGAAATGGAGGCATGGCTGCTGGCCCAGCAGGCAGAGAAAGAAGCAAGTGCTGATCAACAGCTGCCACACAGACTACGGGATAAGACCCTGTTTCTCTCTTCAGGCCTCTCCCTGGGACTGATTCACAGCCCCCTCAGCAATCAGTGCTGGGTTATCACATCTGTAGCTGCAGCAGTCAGTGTTGGGTTTGCACGGCAACCCAGAACTGACTGCAAGACTGGACTTTCAGTTGGTTGAGCCTCTGGTCATGACAGACCCAGGGTTTTTATATATTAGGATAATTCTAGGTAGGTAAATTCTATTTAGATAAATAGCAAAATCCCCTTTGGAAAACCTACATAATATATAAATAAATTATTCAAATCACTGAAGTATTTTTGGGTTAGCATTCATACTTTTTAATTTATATGTGTTATAACAAAAGGAGAAATTTTGTTTCAGTAATTGTAATCTTTCTCTTTAAGAGTAATACCAGCTTCAAAAGTGAAATATAAAACCTACAAGTAAAAAATTTCTTAGGTACAAGTTTTCTTCTGATTTGTATGATGCAAGGATATATAT
>PVJN01029032.1:0-26747 GCA_004026805.1 Lasiurus borealis | reverse complement strand
ATAAGTAGGACAATTCTTATAACTATATATTTGTATTCTGACTGAACAAATCCAGGTCTCATTTAATAAATAATGTTTTTCCTATGTGGCCAAAAATGTAGACCAATTTTCTTTAAGAAAATTACACATTGCTATTAAACTAAAAAAAAAAAAGCTTCAATATCATTAAGTAACATTGAGAATATAATTACATATAGTAGTTTTTAAAGGATTTCATACTTGTACTAATTGTCATTTTAAACATTCTAAAACTGTCAATGGGGCCTTTCATTGTATGAAGTTTTTTAGTTTATTTCCCTGCATGGAAAGGAATTCTGTTAAGTCAATGCATTACTTGCTTTACTAAAAAAGGGATTACTCCTGTCATTAGCATGACAACTGTGTTAATAAAGCATGAAGAGCATTTCCAATTATATACACTGATGTACTTCTTGAAAGTAGTACATTTAATAAAGGTTTGTACCATGCACTATAAACTAATACTTGAGTAATTTTTTAAAACATATTTTTATTGATTTCAGAGAGGAAGGGAGAGGGAGACAGAGACAGAAACATCAATGATGAGAGACAATTACCAAATGGCTGCCTCCCACACAAGCTGGCAACTAAGGCATGTGCTCTGACCAGGAATCAAACATTGACTACCTGTTCACAGGTTGATGCTCAATCACTGCGTCACGCTGGCAGGGCAACACTTGAGTAATTTAATGACAGCAAAGATAAACTGAATGTTAACATATTTCTTACCTTCAGTTTTTCTGCATCAGTCCTTACTTTAAGGAGTTCTGTAATAGCATCTACAAAACCCTGATGATGAAAATTACACATCTTTTCAATTTCCTTGTCATGATTACGGATACAAGTATCTAACTTTTCCATAAACTTCTTGTGTGCATTTGGTTGGTCATCATACACAGACCTGTATGTATATAAAAAGAAAGCTAACATAAATTTCCCAGTTCACTAAAATGTATTCTTTAAGCCTGATCTTTGAAACAGCTGGTATCTTAACATTTATCTAAATCTCTTAACAGATAAACTAGGTTGATAGTACTGCCACTAGTAGAAATAATTTGAGTGAAAAATATTTAATTTCTTTTTGAACATGTTAATAGTAAAGAGCCACAGCCCTCTAGATATATCACTAGGCACCTGGAAATAAAAATATGAGACTCAGAAGAGGAGTCTTTACATACTAATATTCAAAAAAGAGTGAATGATTAAGAAATGAATGAACAAATTCCTTATTTCTACAGCATTTGCTATGTGTCATGACATATTCTAAATGTTTTATATGGTAACCCTCTAATCCTCACAACAAGCTTATAATGTAGGTATTATTACCCTTGCTGTGTATATATAAGTGACAGATTATATAACTGCCACATATTCTACAACTAGTAAGTGACAGCTGGAATAATGAATCCTGGTGGTCTGGCTCCAAGAGTTCATATTCTCAAGTACAAGGCCATATTGCAGTCACCACAATGTTCTCTAAATATGACATACACATTCCTACTGTATCTAAGCTCATGCTGTCTCCACATATAGGCAGCCAGCCTGCCCTCAACCCCGCCATGCAAGAAAGGATTAACCTTGTCCAAAGAAAGGTTTGGCCCTTGCCCCGAGATCCTGGGAGGTAAGCCTTTGGAATGTCCTGCCTGATAGATGCCCTTTTTTCCTTGGGGGCCTTGAGCCATGCCAAACAGTCTATGTTCCAATGTGATTTACAGTGAGTGAGGACCATGGTATCTGCTACGGAGGGGCTGGAGACTAAGGTCACCAACACAGGCAGTGAGCCACGTCTATGTGACCAACCCCAGTAAAAATCCTGGATACCATAGCTGGGGTAAGCTTCCTTGGCTGGCAACACTCCATAAGTATTGACACATCATTGCTGGGAGATGTAAATCCTATCCAGACTACTCCACTGGAATAAACAACTGGAAGCTCCTGCCTGGAACTCTCCTAGACCCTGCCTTATAAGGCTTGTCTTGTGGTGGATTTTAGCCTGTATCCTATTGCTGTTAACAAAGAATAACTGTGAGTATAATAGCTTTGCTAAATTCTGTGAGTCCTCCTAGTGAATTATTGAACCCAAGAGTAGTCTTGGCACTCTTCCCAAACTGCACTCCCCGCCCTCAATCACTTGTCCATTGTTTGAGGTTTAGTTCAAGTCCCACTTCCTCCAATAGGCTTTTGTCAATCATTTCAATGCCAAGTAATCTTTTCACAGGCAGGACAGCTAAACATATAGACCTTTCCATTCATTCTGACGTAATCATATATGACTTTGCATTGTAATTTAAATGTTTCAATTATATGTCATATAGTTTGTTTCTCCACATAGAACATAAGCTCCTTGAGGGCAGCCTCCATGGCTTAGATTTTCAATAAGTACCTATTATAATACTAGAAAGAACAATATAGGATAGCAATTATAAGTACTTGGGCTGTTAAAGAGCCAAGCTAGAACTAAGTTCTGATCTTGGGCATTCCTTTTGTACCTATACTACTCTCTTTCTCTAATCTAGACTTGGAGCTTTAAATTCCATAAACACGGGGACACCTTCCAGATGAATATTACCAGCCCTGACCTCTCTTCTAAAATTCATCTCTCTCCAAGTGGATATCTAATAATCATCTCAAATATGTCTAAAATAAATTACTTTCCTATTTTCTGAAACTTGCTCCCTTCACAGTTTTCTCCCATCTCAGTAATATGCAAATTGACCATAACTCCATGACAAAGATGGTGGTACCCACAACCAATACAGAGGAAATATGCAAATTGACATGACAAGGTGAGAGGCAGAAGGCGGTTCTGGCCAGAGCGAAGGTGGAAAGGCGGCTCTGGGCCAGAGCAAAGGCAGTGCCGGCAGCCAGGAGAAGGAAGGCCTATTCTTGCACGAATCTTCATACATCGGGCCTCTAGTTAAAATATAATTCAGATCCCATTCTCTCTTCTGCTCAAAACCCAATTTTTCTTACAAAAGTCCATAAAGCTCTACATAAGTTTTCCCCATGTTATCTCATTGACCTCATTTCCAACTATTTATTCTTCATTTTATTTATTCTATATTAGCAATATTGGCCTCTTTGTGGTTCCTGAAACACACCAGGCACATTCCTATCCTATGCTTTGCCCATAGTTTCCTCTACTTGGATCACATTTCTCATGTGTGGCTGCCTCCCTCTCCTTCTTTAGCCTGTTACCTCCTTCTTTTTAAAAACAATATTTTTTATTGATTTCAAAGAGGAAGGGAGGGGGAGAGAAAGAAACATCAATGAGGGAGAATCATTGATTGACTGCCTCCTGCTCACTCCCTACTGGGGATCAAGCCCACAACCCAGGCATGTGCCCTGACTGGGATCGAACTATATCATCCTGGTTCATAGATCGACTCTCAGTTACTGAGGCACCATGGCTGGGCTGTTATCCCTTTCTTGATAAGGCCCTTTCTGGCTATATTACACACACACACACACACACACACACACACTTCCCTGCTTTATTTTCTCTCCTTTTATTTTCTAAAATAAAAGAGTTACTTTGTCACTGCATCATTCTTACTACTGGAGAAATACTCTCTATTTCACACTTTATTTTCCATCTTTCCCTACTAGAATGTAATTTGCATGAGGGCACAGAATGTTTGTTTTGTTATATGTTGTATATCAAGCCCTAGAATACTGCCTATTATATAGCAGATGCCAATAAAAATAATAATTTATGAATAGATGGGTTCATGGATGGCTGGATGATAGATAGAATCAGAATACTTACTAGCTGTTCAACCTCAGGTAAGCTACTTGACTTCTCTAAATCTTAATTCTTCCAACAATAAAATAGGGATAAAAAATGCTGTTATGAGGATTATTATCAGACTACTACATGGATTACAATAAACACATGAAAAATTCTTAGCATAACTGACACATTGTATGTAAGTGCTCATATATACTGACTGGCTACTAGCACAGTATGCCCTTAAAAAACAACCAAATCCTTGTAAAATGAGTGAACCCTGCTGAATAATTGAGTACTAGCTGCAAGAATCAACTTTGGCTAACACTCAATTATCCACTGTTAAATGAGCTGACTACCACTATCACCTGACATTTGTATGGGGCTTTTTGCATTTTTTACATCTAACACTTCATTTCTTTCTTATATCACACCAGAGAAAGTATCACTGTCTCCTTTTCACAAATGAGTAAACAGGCCTAGAAATGGTAAATGACCAAGGAAGGACTAGAATTCCCACCTTGCACTTTTTCCTACCATTAGTACATATAAAAAGAACTCTTAAACAAACAAATATTGTTCCAAAGAAAAATCCATGTGCAAGAGGAAGTTTATCTAACTGACCTTGGCATCCCATAAAGAAATTTTTATTTCATAACTGTGAGCAAGTATATTATTCTTTAAGTAATAAATACATGCATTTCTGAGATTTTAAAAACATGTTTAATAAAACAGTTTGGTAGTTATCTGGCTCTTAAAATACCAGGTAGTAACCAAAACGTACCAAACTGTTTTTTCCCCTTATAACAGTTTTAACATTGCAGCAAAATCTGGCAAGAGATATTTCAGTACTGCCCTACTACAGTGCCCCTCCAAAAGAGGTTTCACTTCGTTCTTCAGTGCAAAGGCAATATTTCAATTTAATAGTAACATATAAATAGACAGGAGAATAAATACTTATTTCCCAGAAGTCTATTTTATTTTACAAAGTTCTTAAAAAGTCCATCCTTTGGTGTGTCTTTCCAATTTCTTCTCCAGAGTTTCAAAAAGAAAACTAGTATTGTTTTATAGTGATTCAAGACAATATTAGTGGATCTATTACAGCATACAGGTGAATTCCTCTTTTCCTATTGATGCTATTAATATGGAGGAAAACAATAACAGAACTTAACACCCTCCATTCACAGAAAACCAGAGCCTGACATGGATGAACTACATTCCATGCCTTCTGCCATTAAAGTAAAACTCTCACATCTCAATGAAGGAAATAAAAATAATATTAAGTAATTAGTACTGTAAATGAGAAAGAATAGGTTGTGATCTACCTATTACTAAGTCCCCATCTCTCCTGACCTTTGATAATCATGATACAATCACTCGTCACCCACAGCCATATCAACGAGAGCATTCTGAGCAGAGTACACAGAAATAAACATGTTGAGGTGAAAAATCATTCTAAATTACAGAAATAAATTGTATTTTTAAAAAGTACTGAAAGATCAGGCAAGTGCCAGAATCCAAAATTTATCAAAAGATAGAATGTTAGCCCTAGAAAGGACACTAGAAAATTCCTAGTTCTGACTTTCTCAGTTTAAAAGATCTAGCAAAAATCTAAAATCCATCACACAGCCCAGCTAGTGTGGCCCAATGGTTGAGCGTTGACCTATGAACCAGGAGGTAATAGTTCAATTCCCAGTTGGGGCACATGTCCTAGTTTCAGGCTCAATCCTCAGTGTGGGGCATGCAGGAAGCAGCTGATCAATGATTCTTGCTGATCATTGATGTTTCTATCACTCCCTCTTCCTTACTTTCTAAAATCAATTAAAAAATATTTTTTAAAAAGTAAAATAAAATCCAGCACACAAGCATTCAAAATGAAACTAATCGCCCTAACCGGTTTGGCTCAGTGGATAGTGTCAGCCTGTGGATTCAAGGGTCCCAGGTTCGATCTGGTCAAGGGCATGTACCTAGGTTTCCAGCACATCCCCAGGAGCGGGTGTACAGGAAGCAGCTGATCTATGTTTCTCTCTCATCGATGTTTCAAACTCTCTATCCCTCTCCCTTCTTCTTTGTAAAAAAAAAAAAAATCCATAAAATATATTTAAAAAATGAAACTAATCACTGCACGTGGTTGAGTTAATCCTCTACCTATTCTGATAAAAAGTAATATTAAAAGTAGCTATTTATTCTAAAAATGTGCTTTAAAAGGCAATAAAAATATTTAACTGAATAGAGACCAGCAAAAAAGGAGAAAGGGTGGATATGCTTACAAGCACTAGGAAAGGGAGACAAGCAAAAGCAATTCTTATCCCAAGAATTTCTTGACACCATACGCATAGCAGGATTTTCACTCTTTTCTCTGAAGGGCCCATGTTTAATTATAGAGACAATTTGGAAAGATAGTGAAGGGAGAGGATATGGAGAAAAGTTGAGAAGATGGACATTTCCTATCAATAATTCTCCACAGTGACTTAACTGACTAAAGAAGAGTCATATTGGGGGGTTGCAGGGCTGGGTGAAAAAGATAAAGTGATTAATCAAAAATAACTAACTAAATAAATACATACATACATACCAATAAAAGAAGAGTCATATCTGCTATTTCTGGCTTAATGTGATGGAAGTTTTTCTTAAAAGCAGTAACACACAAGTAGGTACTTAAGTTCATTACATTCATTATCTCATTAATATACACGATAGCTTTACAATGTACATTCTGTTAGCATCCCAATTTACAGATGTAGTATAGAAAGATTAAGATTTTAAGTCCAAAGTCACACAATAGTAGGACCAAGATTAAACCCAGGCGGGCCTGACTCCAAAGCCACTGCTCCTAGTCATTATGTTATACAGACTCTTCAATCAGAAATGGTGAGAAGCAGCAGGGAATGCAAGGAAGTTACCAGCACAGCAACTAACCAGATCACCTTTGAAGAGCAACAATTGAGAATGACTCAATAGGGAATCCCTGATGTGCACTGCTGCATCCATCAGGTGAAATCATCTGATGGACAGAAAAAAGAATGAGAACTGAGGCATAGCTAATTGTTAGGCAGCTGTGAATTACAAATGCAACAAAATATGAAAGACCAAAATATGAAGCAGAGAAAACTGAGGGCCCCGTACTCATCTGACCTCAGCTGAAGAAACTCTGAAAAATATACTTTTCTCTTTTCCTTTCTTTGGTCTTTAAATAATAATCACTATTCTTTAAATATTTAATTTTCAGGAGAAGAAAGGAAATAGTATTCAGCAATATTCATTCTTTGAACCCTAGGCTGGTTAACAATTGTAACCATCTAGTTAATATACTAATGTGCCAGATATACTACTATCCTAAATTTTCAACAAATATACAATCTTAATAAAATCATTTTTTCTCCTTTCAAAATGCCCTCCAGCACTTTATATTTACTGGCAAATTAATCACATTCCTATAAATAAATACACACAGATAAATGAGAAAACCAGAAAGCAAACATTAGGAACTAATATTCTAAAAAAAAACACCAAAGTTTTCCACTTATTCCATATATACTCAGATTGTCCCTTAATGCTCCATATACAGATAATGACTTCAATGTAAGAGTTTAGTCTTTCCTTGTAAAAGATTAGCACAATAAAATCGTACTTCTGGCAAGATGTATTGCTAATCAGACAAAAATGCAGATGTAAAAGAAATTTTAAAAGAATAGCTAACTTTAAAATTTCATCTGAATAGAAAACAAAGACACACTATTCTACACTGAAGATCTTATTTACATATTTTAATTTTGTCAACTAGGAACACATAAAAACAAAGTATATGTCTTTGTAGCTAAAATATTTTAAGTACCAAAAAGTTTTCTATCTTTACTATATAAAATCTTCCACATAAAAGCAAAGTGTTGAAATGTAAGTATTTGATTATTTGATATATCAGGCTTATAGAATTTAAAATGATCTTTCAGAAAAGCCTTCTTGAAGTCTATGTATAGGTCGCCACCTAGTGGATATAAATATAAGAAAAATAAGATGTCATTAAGATTTTAAAATTGGTTCATTGAAAATTAATGCTTTGATCACCAAATCAAATGCCTTAGGAATTCAGGCTACTTCAACTTTTGAATACATGCTATATTTTGCTAAGGTAAGTGACTTATTAATCATATTACACTATTGTTTTTTAAGGGAAACATATTTTTCTGATGGAAAACAAACAACATTCACAACATTCTTACATACTATGTAAGAAAGGACCCTATTTTTTATTACTGGTAACATGTTAGGATTTTTTTTTTGTCAAAAAGCATATTATATCCTCATACTATTTTCAGTATTTTTCACTGTATCTTCATTGTTTTAAAAAAATTCCATCATAATCACTATGGAGAAAATAACATGTATGTTTCCTACAAAAGATTTTTTAACTTTTACTAAAATAATGTGTACACTTCGAGAAAAGCTAATATAATCTCTAAGTACCCAATCTCAATTTCTTCAAATTGCCCATCTTTGCTAGAGTACTATAGTTCCTTTTCTAAACAAAATAAAATGGCCTTTCTTTATCACAGAATCCATTGTTCTCCAATAAAATGGATATACTGTTGCATAACCATAAAAGAGCAAAGCTAAGGCCCAGGTAGAATACTGTGAAAAAATACTCACCTACAATAGATTGCCATTACAATACTAGCCATTAGCAGACTTTCCTATAAATTTTATGAACTATCAATCAGCCGCTTTTAAGAAAAAGCAATGACTCTAGCAAGGATATGGACTTTCGAAATACTGGAAAACTAAAGGCAGAAATACTGTCCAGGAGTGCCTGGGTACTGACACTGTTTTTCCTTCTGGTGTCAATACTTCCTACAAACTTTTATCAGGAAACAAAATTTCACTGTTTTACTTGACAAAATTGTGTCAGCTATATCTGACTTCCACTGGATGCTTTCTAATATTTTCTATTTTTTCAAACACTAACCACAATTTTTTCTCAGATCCTAAAATGAGACATTAGTCTTAATTCTGGCTTTCTAGTAAAAAAAATTGCTTTCGCATCTTTTGAGCATTCTTTATTTATTCTTCCGGTCTATAGGCATTTTTACTATTCTTTTACCAATGTTTCAAATGACATATAAAGCTTAATTTTGTATTTCTTATCATTAATAATTAAGATTTGGTATTTCATATAAAGAGACTGCTTATATTCTTCAGCAATTTCATTTTTACACTGATTCCAGGTATAAATCTTATTGATTAGTACTGATATTTTGGTTACTAATAAAATATTTTGCTGAATATTAAATATATCTATAAGACAATTAACTACCCTATGGTTATGAGCTTTTGACAAATTAAACATTTCTAAAAACAATACTATGAAGACAATGTTAAAGTAATCACACACAAAAACTGGTTAGAAATTTTCAAAACTATTTTAAAACCATCCTATCCAATACAAATAGTTTGCTATTAACCTCAAAAATAGTTTTAAAAATAGTTTTTGGTTTATTAGTAAATTTGGTAAATTCACCAAGTTGTTCATTCATCAAATTAGTCATTTTGGCAATTAAACTAAAGCCAAGATTTTAAACATGCCCTTACATAAAAGCACATGAATTGTTAGTTTATGTTCTTTCAGAATGGGGCATAGATAAACCCCAAATATAAAAGGACAGTACACAGAAAAAATTAAGCTTCTGAGATCCAGTGGACCCCATTTTGCCCAGGTAAAGTCATTAGCAATTCTGTGTAACCCCCATCTGAGTCCTGGAAGCCAGACTGAGATGTTTGTTCTATCTGTTCTATCAGAGTGACCACTAGTGTTTGTACTGGTGGCTATATAAATTGAAATTTTAATCTAATCTTTCAGTGGAACAGTCTCTTCAGTACCAGTTTTTAACCCACTTGAAACCCTGTAACTAGAGTCAAAGTAGGACTCTCTTCTTTATATATACTTAAGGAGACCAAAATTTCAGTAATATCCATCCAGTGAGCTAAAATATTATTCAAAGATAGTGAATAAGTTATTATTATTTGGGCAAAGGGCTTCTTTTCCCATAAAGTCACATGATTTAAAAATACTTCTTTATTCCAGAAGTATAACTACTCTAAGAATTTTGTGAAATTCCCCAATAACCTTCCACTACTTTTTTTCATTTTTCCTTAACTTGAGTTGAAGTGGTACCTACAATTAAAACCAAAAAAATAAAAATTAAATTAAAAAATGCTTGACTAAATCACACAAGCATACACAAACCCACATACAAATTGGTTACAATAATATGGGGTTTACAAATCACCTTATCTGATCAATACATTACAGCACATCTTCCCAACTGAATAGGTTACAGGCATATCGCCATAATGATCTCAGCCTTCACTCTAACTTTGTGCCATGACATAAAACATGCTGGGAAGCACTACTATAAAATAATCCAGAAATAAGAGTCTAAAGATATAGTTTAAGTGAATAGAGTTCTGAGGAAAAGAACATGTCAAATAGGCCTCTAGAAAAATATTATATAATAAAAGGCTAATATGCAAATCAACTGAATGGTGGACTACATTCCATGGAGAGTGGGCCTAAGTCGTTAGTCGGACATCCCCAAAGGGCTCCCAGACTGAGAGAGGGCACAGGCCAGGCTGAGGGGAGCCCCCGTCCCCAACAAATGCACAAATTTTGTGTACCGAGCCTTTAGTCTATATATAAAACCCTAAACAACCATTACGACAGGACAACCAGAATGACCAGAATGACTGATCAATCAGTTGCTATGATACGCACTGACCACCAGGTGGCAGACACTCGATGCACGGGCTGCCTCCTGATAGTCAGTGCACTCCCAAAGCCAACCTCCCATGACCGGCCAGCAGCATCAGCATACATTTCTTTCGCGCCTGGCCCGGTGACCATCCCCTCCTCTCCTGACCCCACCAGGGCCTTTGGGCCCCACACTAGGATGGGGAACTGGGAGTGGGTGGTAGCAGACGCAGCACCTTTCCCAGCGGGGCTGAGGATTAGCAGCCAACCTCCCACACCCCATCCCTCCCCTTAGCTGGCAGATCCCAACTGGCCCACAGTCCCTCCACCTGCTCCTCCTCCCAGCCAGCAGGCTCCAATTGGCCCAGCTCCGATTTGCCCTGATCACCAGCCAGGCCTAGGGACCCCACCTGTGCATGAATTCATGCACCAAGCATCTAGTGATAATATAATTCCATATAGCTTTTATATAACACTTTTATGTTTTTTTTTAAATATCCACGATATTGTACAGCTAAGTAAAGAATACAGGATAAGGTAAGTATCCTAAATTACCAGTGTGAGGTATCTAAACCAAGTAGGTATCCTGTAATTACAGAGGAATTGGGAGTTTCTAGCAACACCAGGAAGAAAAAAATACACACATATACACAGAGAATCCAATCTCTTTCATCACAGACTACTGGAAAAGAATTCTTATTTATAAAATATTCATCTTCTGTGTGTTTTCCGATGAAATATTTCTTCTAATTAGCCACATTTACTCTTAGAATGTTTTATAAAATAATGCCCAGGTGCTTCCTTTAATTCAACTGAAGACATTCTGCCAAACAATCCTATATAATAAAAGGCTAATATGCAAATCGATCCAATGGCAGAACAACTGGTTGCTATGACGCACACTGACCACCAGGGGGCAGACGCTCAATGCAGGAGATGCTCTCTGGTGGTCAGTGCACTCCCACATGGGGAGCGCTGCTCAGCCAGAAGCCCTGAGCCAGGCTCACTGCTGAGCACAGTGATGGTGGCAGGACCTTTCCACCTCTGCCGCAGTGCTAAGGATGCCTGACTGCAAGCCTAAGCAATCAGGCAGGCAAGTGAATGGTTAGGAACTAGCAGTTCTGGATTGTGAGAGGGATATCTGACTGCTAGTTATCCCCTGAGGGATCCTAGATTGGAGAGAATGCAGGCCAGGCTGAGGAACACCCCTCCCACTGCCCCCACCATGCATGAATTTCGTGCACCAGGCCACTAGTTTTTTAAATAACAGAACTGACATATCCTAATTTTTTTAAAAAGAGTATAATTATATCTTTTTGTCAATCATTTTAATCTTTACTTTTAGTTTCTTAAATATGTTTTTATTGATTTCAGAGACAGGAAGGGAAAGGGAGATAGGGATAAAAACATCAATGATGAGAAACAACCATTGACCAGCTGCCTCCTGTATGACCTCCACCAGGACAAAGCCCACAATCCAGATATGAGCCCCACCTGGAATCAAATCGTGATCTCATGGTTCATAGGTCAACGCTCAACCACTGAGCCACAGCAGCTGGGCAGGTACAATCTTATCTTAAAAGATTATACCTTCTGTCAAAGCATCAAGATCAAGCAAAGCCCAAAAAGAAAGGATGATTTTCCCTGTTTCTGCTGCTGAATTTTACTTTCCTTGTTTTCCTCTTTGTGCAAATTCTGTGACTTGTTCTCACTAATAGTATCCTGTTTCCATGTACAGTGGTACCTCGAGATACAAGTGCCCTAACATATGAGATTTTTGAGATACGAGCCATCGAGTGAGCGATTTTTGCTTTGAAATACGAGCAACATTTGAGATAGGAGTAATCGCGCGGATCGGCCGGCTGCACATGACCCACCAGTTTACCTAAACTCGAGTGTCTCATAGTTCCCCACGCCTCAAGGTTATGGAACAAATTAAACTCATATCTCGGGGTACCACTATATATAGGAAAGTGCAGTTTGTTAGTTAACATTAATTACTTTCTATAACTAAGGTTGATATTCTGTAATAATGACATTTACATTCACTGTAATTCTGGATAATAACACAGTACAACAATAATCATCAATGGACATCCACTATAGTGAAACCTGAATTGACAATCAGCTATCACAGATTTGCAATTGACTTCCTCCTTCCTGTTTTTACAATACTAACCAAGGAGACAATGCTTCCTGTTGACTTTGTGCTACTTGTTAAAATGCAAAATATGATAAATGGAAATATCCAATAAATAAAAATATATCTGTCTTCTAGGATAACAAACTGAATTGCTAAATAAAATTTAATTTTAAAAACAAAACATTAAACAGATTAATGAATACAGATATAGGCTGATTCCCCAGAAGATTTTAGAAAATTAAACAAAAATATTAAATTGTCTAAAGTAGATCAAATGTTTAGTTTGCATAGAAGCTTAAGAGATGATCTATATATTCTACCAAAGTCCTTTACAGGAGTATTAATCTACAATTAAGGAGAAATTCTCTTAAGAATTGACTTTTCAGCAAAACAACAGTTAAAAACAAACAAAAAAAACACTATTCACCATGGAAAACAAAACAGAAAATAAATCAATATTTATATACCTATTACTTTAGCCACAAACTTTCACAAAACAAAAACTACAGATTAATAAAAAAAAGGACTTCAAAACACCATTCAGTCCAAGAGCAGGTGAAAACAATATGAGGCCTTAGAAGATATAACCAACTTCATAAAGAAAGATAAATTAATGCAACTGAGTCCTAATAAAAAATAATGTGCTTTTTTAGGGTGAAAACTAATCCTATCTAATAAAGATGAAATATGCTAACTGACTGTCATGCCCTCCAAAGATGGCAGCGCCTGCAGCCAATAAGGAGGGAATATGCTAGATAATATGCTTTGGGTGCCCTCAAAGATAGCGGCACCCAGTCCCCTCAGTCCTGTCAGGATGGCAGATACACAGCATAGCCAAGTCCAGTTGCTCTGTGCACCTGCCTCCAAAGTCCCTTAGTCCGATCAGCCCCCCAGCCGCTCAGAGCCGGCCTGAGGCACAGGCAAGCCTCTCATGGCAGCTGTCCAGCCACCCACGGCCAGCCCAAGATGCAGGCAAACCTCAGATGGTAACTGCCCAGCCACCCAGGACTGCCCGAAGCTCAGGTAACGAGGACCGGCCAGGCTTGTGCTGCCAGCAGTGGCATCAGCAGAGGTGTGATGAGAGCATCGCCTTCTCCTGATGGCCAGGTCGCCTTCTGCCCCTGAGGGCTCCCAGATTGTGAGAGGGGGCAGGCTGGGCTGAGGGACCTTCTTCCAGTGAATGAATTTTCATGCACCGGCCTCCAGTCATATATAAAGCCACAAATAAAACCTCAATGAATTCCAAAGAATAGAACTAATACCGATTAATCTAGCTATCCTATCTAATAAAAGAGTAATATGCAAATTGACCATAGCTCCTCTACCACATAAGCCATGTCTACCAGCCTATCAGGAGTGGGTATGCAAATTAACCCAACCAAGATGGCTGCAGCCACAGAGAAAGCAGGAGGGAGGCTTAAGTTGCCCCTGGTGATGGAAGAAGCCAAGCTTTCCGCACATCCTGGCAGCCCAGGCCTCTGCTTAAGGCAATAAAGTTTCAATGGCTGCCACCACAAAACAAACAGAAGACTTGACTCTGCTCCAGGCTACAAAGTTTCAATTGTAGAAGATAAATAAATCCCAGATACCAGGCCTCTGCTTGGGTTGCCAGGGTGTGTGGCCAGCCTGTAAACCACCAAAGGCCCCTTGCCCAAGCCACCCCATACCTCAAGGGAACACCCACCATGATCTGGGACACCCTTCAGGGCAAACAAGCTGGCCCCCACCCATGCACCAGGCCTCTATCCTATCTAATAAAAGAGTAATATGCAGATTGACCATCACTTCAACACACAAGATGACTGCCTCCATGTGGTCAAAATATCCTGTTCCCATGTGTGGACACAAGATAGCCACCACAAGATGGCCAACAGGGGAGGACAGTTGGGAGGCACCTGCAGGGGAGGGCAGTTAGGAATAACCAGGCCTGTAGGGAAGAGCAGTTAGGGATGACCAGGCCTGGAGGGGAGAGCAGTTAGGGGCAAACAGTTGTCAGGGGAGCAGTTAGACATAATCAAGCTGGCAGGGGAGTGGTTAGGGGGTAATCAGGCAGGCAGGCAGAATCAGTTAGGAGCAATCAGGAAGGCAAGCAAGCAAGCAGTTGGGAGCCAACAGTCCTGAATTGTGAGAAGGACATCCCTTGAGGGATCCCAGATTGGAGAGGGAGCAGGCTAGGCTGAAGGACACACACACACACACACGTGCACTAATTTCCTGCACCAAGCCTCTAGAAATGTAATAAAACTAAACATTATTAATAAAATTTTAAAAATAAAAATACCCTTCACATCTGGAATTTTTTTAAAGTCTATTTTAAAAGCCTATGTTGGATTCCCTGGCAAGAGTCACTCAATTGGTTGGAGCATCATCCCATGCACCAAAAGGTTGCCAGTTTAACTCCAAATTAAGACACATTCCTGGGTTGCAGGTTGGATTTCCAATCGAGGTGGGTACAGAAGACAACTTATTGATGTTTCTCTATTTCTGTCTCTGTTTCTCTCTCCTTACTTTCCCTTCTTCCCTTTCTCCCTCTCTCCTCTTTCTTCTCTCTAAGCATGTCCTCAGGTGATGATTACTTTTTTAAATTATTGGATCAAAAGGAAAATACAAATATAAGATAGCAGGACTTCTTAAAATTAAAAGAACAAATTAAATTTTTTAAAAAATGTCAGAATATGTGAAATAAAGCTAGCATAATCATAATGGAAAACTTATAGCATTAAATAATTACATCAATAAAATAATCAAATACAAAATATAAAAAGAGCTAGAAAAGAATAAAATAAATCACTGAAGATAAATGCAGTAAGAAATGTCTCAGAAAACAGAAAATTAAGGGAATAAATAAAATTTAAAAATCAACAAAACAGACAAACCACCAGCTAATCTAAATCAAATGAAGGAAAATGAGTGAAATCACAAATACCCAACATCAAAACTGACAAAGGGGATGAAGCGATTATGACATAAGACTATATTTGCATAACTGTACTCTAATATGAAAGTCTAAAAGAGAACATTATCACAGAAGAACTAGTGAAAAGTTACAAGACACTCCCACACAAAGAAAAAGCATAAGCCCAACTGATTTCATGGGCTAATTCTAACAAACCTTTCAATATTAGATAAGCCCTGGCAGGTGTTGCTCAGTGATTAGAGTGTCATCCCAAACACCGAAGGGCCTTAGCTTTGATTCCTAGTCAAGAGCACATACCTGGGTTTTGGAATTGTTTCCTGCCCCCTGGTTGGGGCATGTGAGGGAGGCAAACCATCCATGTGTCTGTTTCACATGGATGTTTCTTTCACTTTCCCCCTCTTCCCTCCCTTTCACTATCTCTGAAAAGCAATGGAAAAAAAATAAGACTCTGATGAGGACTAACAATAGAAATAAAAATACAAATAAATAATATAATGCTAATTATAGTATTCCCAGGGTAGTAAAAGAGAACTTCCATTTCCTTTCATGAAAGGAACATAACATTTATTTGAAGACCTGAAAAAGACTGCACCAACAAAGAAAACTACAAACCAATCTCACTTACATCAACGTAAAAAAAATCTTTAAAAGCATTCCCTATCAGAGTCCAATAGCACATTAAAAAAGCAATTCATCATTATCAAGTAGGATTTATTCTATGAATACAGAAACAATTCGATACTAGGAAATGCATTAATAAACTCAATCGCAGAAAGCAAAGAAGAAAAACTGTATGACCATCTCCATAGATGCAGAAAATACATCTGAAAAAAATTCGGTAGTCTTTCATGTTAAAAACACTAAATAAAATAGATATTAATAGATATTTACTCAACCAAACAAAATATAAATACCTCAGCCCAAACGCCAGAGTTCTTTTTAATGAGGAAACGCTAACGACTTTCCTGTTAAAGTCAGAAAAAATATAAAGATGCTGCCATCTCAACTATTGTGTTGTAATTAAGCTATGAAGTTAAATTAGACAAAGCAATCTACAGTTTAAGAAGTGGAAAGGGAGAAATAAAGTTATTTCTAAATACAGACTATACAATTACATTTCTGAAGACCCATAGGAATCAATGGAAAAAAATTTACTACGCATAGGAAAATGTAATAAAGTAAAAGACTAAAAAAAAAAAAAAAAAAAAAAAAAAAAAAAAAAAAAAAAAAAAAAAAAAAAAAAAAAAAAAAAAAAAAAAAAAAAAAAAAAAAAAAAAAAGATAATCAACATGCATACATATAAGCAAAAAAAAATTAAAAGACATAATGTAAGAAAAGACAATTAAAAATAACAACAAAAAATACACAAAATCTTATGAAATTCTAAAATTTATTTATGGAAAATAAACTCTCCTGAAAGACATAACATGCTCAGAGATATGAAGACTCTGCATCATCAAAAGGTCTGTTCCCAGAGAAACCAAGATGGCAGCATAGGTGAACACCTAAACTGCTGTCTCACACAATTTCAAAACTAAAGCTAAAAGACAGAACGGACATCATCCAGAACCACAAGAAAGCTGGCTGAGTGGAAATTCTACAACTAGAAAGAAAGAGAGGTACTCATGGAGACTCAAAAAAGCTGCAAAACATTGAGGGACAGAGACACATGTGTGGAGAGGATGGGTGGCAGAGTACCTGGCTGGCTTCCTCTAGCGGGAGGGAGATGAAAACTCCTGACTGCAATGAACCCCATTTCTGACTGGACTGAACCCTAGTTCCAGGCAAGATTCACACAGGAGGAGTCTGGACTGTTGGGAAAAGGGAGGAGTGCACAGAAACTCAGGTTATCCATGAAAGCCAGAGGTCTGGAGGCACAAGCACAAGTGCGCACAGAGAGGACTGACTGCTGTGTGTGCCACTGGTTTTCTCTAGCAGGAAAAAGATGGAACCTCCCGACTGCGCTGAAATCCAGTTCCAACGCACTGAACCCCAGTTTCAGGCGAAACCCTGGGGACCCAGACTCATACAAGTCCCAAGGTACCCGGAGTGCACAAAAACAGGGGAGCCATGAAAGGCAGAGGTCTGGAGGGGGCGCAGAGGGGACTGCAGTGATTGCTGAGGGACACTGAGACCTAGGGGCCCCATAGGGCAGGGCTGATGGAAAGCCAAGGCTTTCGGTTCAGCCCTGAAACTCCATCCCATCCAAGTACAGCACAGAGGCTTTTGGAATTTTGCAAGTCTTGTATCATAAGGCTGTCTCTAGCACAGAAGTTCTCCTGATGTAGACACAGCTGATCCTCACAATCAATTGGCCTGGAGGTCAATTCCCTCCAGTGATACCAACAACAATCAAGACTTAACTACAACAGGCTATACACATAGTCCACAAAGGGGTGCACCAAGAGAGTCCACCTCAGGTAACTGGGGAGGCAGAGCTACTAGGCAATATAGGACACCTAGCACACAAAGCTACTCTACCAACTCAGGGAAGCAGCAAAAATGAGGAGACAAAGGCACAGATCACAAACAAAGAAACAGAGGAAAACAAACAACTGAATATAGAGTTCAAAACCACGGTTATAAAGTTTTTCAAGAATTTCCTAGAAAAGGCCAATAAGTTTAATGAGACCCTCAAGGATATGAAAAAGGACCACCTAGAAATTAAACATACACTGACTGAAATAAAAAGTATTATACAGAGACCTAACAGCAGACCAGAGGAACGCAAGAATCAAGTCAAAGATTTGAAATACAAAAAGCAGAAAATACTCAACTGGAAAAGAGAAAAGAAAAAAAGAATACAAAAATAGTGTAAGGAGTCTCTGGGACAACTTCAAGTGTACCAACATCAGAATTATGGAGGTGCCAGAAGAAGACAGAGAGCAAGATACTGAAAACCTATTTGAAGAAATAATGACTGAAAACTTCCCCCACCTGGTGAAAGAAATAGACTTACAAGTCCAGGAAGTGCATAGAACCCCAAAGAAAAGGAATCCAAAGAGGACTACACCAAGACACATCATCATTAAAATACCAAGAGCAAAGAACAAAGATAGAATATTAAAAGCAGCAAGAGAAAAACAGTTCATTACCTACAAGGGAGCACCCATTCAATCGTCAGCTGATTTCTCAACAGAAACTATGCAAGCCAAATGGGAGTGGCAAGAAATATTCAAAGTGATGAGTAGCAAGAACCTACAACCAAGATTACTCTACCCAGCAAAGCTATCATTCAGAACTGAAGGGCAGATAAAGAGCCTCACAGATAAGAAAAAGCTAAAGAAGTTCATCAACACCAAACCAGTATTATATGAAATGCTGAAAGGTACTCTTTTAAGAAAAGGAAGAAGAAAAAAGTAAAGATAAAAATTAGGAACAACAAATACTTATCTATCAACAAGCGAATTTAAAAATCAAGTGAATAAAGAATCTGATGAACAAAATAAACTGGTGAATATAACAGAATCAGGGGCATAGGAAAGGAGTGAGGGAGAGTCTGAACAAAAATCGTATACCTATGGATGAGGAAAAGGCAGGAGGTAAGGGCAGAAGGAGGGGTGGGAGCTGGGTGCAGGGGAGCTATGAGGAGGGGAGAGGAACACTTGTAATAATCTGAACAATAAAGATTTATTAAATTTAAAAAAATAATTAAAAATTTAAAAGTTCCAGGGCAAAAAATAAATAAATAAAATTAAAAATTAAATAAAGTAAAACTGGAACCATTCATCAGCACCATACCCCAGGAAAATTCAAAGAGGTACAGAAATATAAAAGTAAAAAAATAAAATCATACAAGTACCAAAAGAAAACATGGGTAAGTTCCCTATAACCTGATAATATGGAAGACTTTCCTATGACTTGAAGTCCAAAAGCAAAAAGGGGGAAGACTGATGAATTTTATTTTGATAAAAATGAAAAACTTTTTCATGGCCTAAAAAAGGGGGAGGGGGGGTGAGGAGGGGAGTAAGCATCATAAAAGATAAAGTAAAAAAAAGGTTTGCAACAAGAAAAATTGTAAAAATATTTCTAGGTTATCTGTGCCTTTCATTATTTTTTAGCTATTTTACAACTCTATAAATTATAGAAAAGTGATGTATACTTTTCTACGAAAATACAAACATTTTGGCCTGTAGAAAGAAATTGATTATTACCCTGGAGATACTGACCAATATGTGCCTATTACAAATCTATTTCAGCATTCCCAAATGTTTATATATTTTTTTGCCATTACTTTTGAAAGAGTTGTAACATCTTACTGGTTACCTCAGTAATTAATAAGTTAAATAAAACCTTTGGCATGCAATAATTTTATATTTGTATTAGGGTCATGATTTTACCTTTTTTGAAAATTATCTTTTAATAGTTTTGTAGGTTTCACTAAGATGCCCGGCAGATTCACCTGACAGAGCCAGGAAACTGCGTTGCTAGAGAATTGCACCTCACGGACTACTTAAGCTTAGGAACTTGGCTCCCAGAAGTAAAACCCAAGTAGCAATACACATTTGACTTTACTGACTCTATTTCTCTGAGGGGTTTTTCCCCTCCCTACAGACTGTATGTTTTGGCTTGGTTTCTAAGAATGTGGTTTTATGGTTTGACCATTTATTTAATGATCCCTCTACATCAGGGGTGGGGAACCTTTTTTCTGCCAAGGGCCATTTTGGATATTTATGATATCATTCGCGGGCCATACAAAATTATCAACTTAAAAATTAACCTGCTATATTTGGTCAAACATTTAATTAACTTATCCCTAATGCCTTGGCAGGGCCAGGCCAAATGATTTCTTGGGCCTTACATGGCCTGCAGACCAGATGTTTCCCACCCCGGCTCGATGTGGATGACAGAGATCTCTTGGATAAAAAAGACATTTTGGTTTGTTTGTCTTTTTGTCTATCTTGAGATCAAATCAGTTAAGAATTTCATAACCACCAAGAACAGGTATTTGATATCTGGACAAATGAGGTTGTTATTTTTTTTTTTTAATCTTTACAACTCATGTCTCTTGACCGTTGGGTGAAATGAAAGAAACAAAGCTATAATGTTCTGTAACAGTAACTCAAAAAGATTTTTACCTCTTATTGTGTGTGACAAATCCAATAACTTATTTCCAGAGGATATTAGTAAGCTAAGTCTCTTAGTTAAAAGAATTGTTCTGACTGGCTTATTGGTTAGAAAAAAATACCCATATGATTGGCTGGAAGTCAATTCTTGGTCAGGGCACTTGTCTGGGTTACCAGTTCCATTCCCAGTGTGGGGCATAGAGGAGGAAGCCAGACAATGATTCCCCTTCATCACTAATGTTTCTATCTCTCTATCTCTCTCTCCCTCTACTTTCCTCTCTGAAATCAATACACACACACACACACACACACACAAACACACACACACACATACTAGAGGCCCAGTGCACAAAATCCATGCATGAGGAGGGGGGGTGTCCTTCAACTTGGCCTGCACCTTCTTTAATCTGTAACCCCTTGGGGGATGTCCAATTGCCAGTTTAGGCCCAATTCCGCTGGCTCATAACCGCTCGCCTGCCTGCCCAACTGATTACCTCTAACCACTTCTACCTGCCAGCCTGATCACCCCCTATCCACTCCCCTGCTGGCCTGATCGTCCCCAAATGCCCTCCCCTGCTAGCCTGATCGCCCACAACTGCCCTTCCCTACAGACCTGATCAGCCACAATGCCCTCCTCTACCTTGACCTACCTCCTCCACTGGGACCCACCTCCTATGCGGAGATGTCAGGATCAGCCTCCTCTGCCCCTCACAGAGCCGCAGGACCCCCAGACCTCACCATGTGGAGCAGATGCTGGGCTCCACCTATGCTGTGTGCACAACCATCTTGTGGCAGCCATTTTGTGGCAACATCGCCATGCAAGGGTGCTACACAGGGTGCCGTGCAAGGGCATCACATGAGGGCATGACACTACCTAGGCTTTTATTACATGGAATTTTAAGTATACATATAAATGGAATATTTATAAAACTCTTAAGAAAATTTATCTAATACCTTAAATATGCTAGACTTTTTAAAAAATATATATTCTTCTTTCAGGAATTCAGAAATAATTTTTAAATCCAACTTCACATAACTAATGATGATTTAAAAATGTAAATTTGTGTTCAACTAAACTGAATCATTATTCTGACACTTTTTATTTGAACAGGTATTGAAGACAATTTCCAAGATTTTTAGGTAACTTAAAACCTTGATATTAAATTAATAGATAATCTTAGAAGGCTTATTCCTAAGCATAATTAAGTTTACATACTTTTGCTTCATATTTTTATACTAGAGGCCTGATGCACGAATTTCATTCAAAGGTTCAGCCCCTGCCACCACAGCGGCTGCCTCTGCCTCGGCCCCCGCCGCTGCAGGTTTGTCCAGAAGGTCATCCGGAAGGATGGCCAGAAGAACATCAGTCTAATTAGCATATTACTCTTTTATTACTATAGATACTATAGAGAAGCTACAGTTTGGGATATGTTAATGAGAGTTCATATTTACCACTTTAAGAACATGTAAATAGGATATTTGTGTTTATAGAAAGTTATATATGTATGTTCATGAGTTTTGCTAGTCTGATAAAATGTTCGTGTACAACAGACATTTCTCAGTGTTCAATATCAGTGTTTCAATGTTAATATAAATTAGTTACTTTGATTAAAAGTTTAAACATTGCCAAAACCGGTTTGGCTCAGTGAATAGAGCATTGGTCTGCAGACTGAAAGGTTCCAGGTTCGATTCCGATCAAGGGCATGTACCTTAGTTTCGGGCACATCCCCAGTAGGGGGCGTGCAAGAGGCAGCTGATGGATGTCTCTCTCTTGGATATTTCTAACTCTCTATCCCTCTCCCTTCCTCTCTGTAGAACATCAATAAAATATATATTTTTAAAAAAGTTTAAACATTATCTATCAGTGGTTAAAATTATAGTAGGAAAAATATGACCGAGAAAGACTATTGTATGTGTGCTTTTGTTTTTCCAGGAAAAAGAGTAGTTCTGTCCTAAAATGGCCATTATCAATTTTTAAAATCTCTTTTATACTCTCAAAACTTATTAAGAATTCCTAAAAGCTTTTTGTTCATGTAGATTATAACTATCAATATTTACATTAAAAACTAAAACTGAGATTTTTTTAAATTATTGATTCATTCATTTGAAAGCATTATTTGAAAACACTTCCCATCTCACAGATCCCTAAGAAAGAGCCAGTGATCTAAAGCAAACTGTTTATTTCAGAATATGAAAGAACACAATAAAGGACAAAATATAGAAAATGAATTGTATTTGCCAGCATCATTTCAATAGCTCCAGAAAAAGGATCTAACAAAATTCAACAATCTTTCATAATAAAAATACTCAACAAACTAGAAGAGAAGGGAACTTCCTCAGTCTGATAAATAGCATCTATGAAATTCCCACAGCAGTGTATAAGAGTGCTGTTGTTCCACATTCCAAACAGTCCAATATCAAGGTAGTTTAATGTTGTAGTTTTAATTTGCATTTTTCTAACAACTATTGATGTTAAGCATTTTTCATAAGCTTATTTGCCCTCTGTGTACCTTTTATTGTGACATATATGTTCAAATCAGTTTCCTATTTTTAATAAGACTTTCTTATGTCTTAAAGACTTCTTTTATACATTCTGGACTCCATTTTTTTAAAATCATATATGTGATTTGCAAACATTTTTCTCGCTATTTGTGGCTTGTCTTTTCATTCCCTTAGGAGTCTCTTTGAAAAACAGGTATTCTCAATTTTGATGAAATCCACTTTATCAATTTTTCTTTTATGTATTACGCTTTTGGAATAATATCTAAGAAATCTTTGCCCAACCCAGATTTTCTCCTATGGTTTCTAAGAGTTTTATAGTTTTGCATTTTATATTTGAAATGCATTTTGAGTTAATATTTAAATATAGTGCAAAGTTTATTATTTTATATATGCCTATACAATTATTTCACCACCTTTTTTTTTCTTTTTTATTGTGTTACATGTATACATATCTCTCCATTGCCCCCCTCCCTCCCAGGCATACCCCAACCCCCCAGTGTCTGTGTTCATTGGTTATACTTATATGCATGCATACAAGTCCTTTGGTTGATCTCTTATCTACCCCACCTCTCCCTAACCTTCCTGCTGTAATTTGAGTCTGTTTGATGCTTTACTGCTTCTGTGTCTATCCTTTTGTTCATCAGTTTATAATGTTGTTTATTATCCACAAATGAGTGAGATCATGTAGTGTTTCTCTTTCATTGACTGGCTTATTTCACTTAGCATAAGGCTCTCGAGTTCCATCCAGGTTGCTGCAAATGGTAAGAATTCCTTCTTTTTAATGGCAGGGTAGAATTCCATTGTGTAGATGTACCATAGTTTTCTGATCCACTCATCTGCTGACGGGCACCTAGGCTGTTTCCAAATTGTAGCTACTGTAAATTGTGCTGCTATGAACATAGGGGTGCATAAATCCTTTCTGATTGGTGTTTGTAATTTCTTAGGATATATTCCTAAGAGTGGGATTGCTGGGTCAAATGGGAGATCCATTTTTAGTTTTTTGAGGAAACTCCATACTGTTCTCCATAGTGGCTGCACCAGTCTGCATTCCCACCAACAGTGCACAAGGGTTCTTTTTCTCCGCATCCTCACCAACACTTGTCGCTTATTGATTTGTTGATGATTGCCATTCTGACAGGTGTAAGATGGTATCGCATTGTCGTTTTGATTTGCATCTCTCAGATAATGAGTGACTTTGAACATATTTTCATGTGTCTCTTGGCCTTTTATCATCTTTTGAAAAGGTTCTATTTAAGTCCATTGCCCTTTTTTTTATCGGATTGTTTATCTTCCTTTTATTAAATTGTATAAGTTGGTTGTAGATGTTGGAGATTAAACCTTTATCAATGATAACATTTGCAAATATGTTCTCCCATACAGTGGACTTTCTTGTTGTTTTGTTGATGGTTTCTTTTGCTGTGCAAAAGCTTTTTATTTTGATGTAGTCCCATTTGTTTATTTTTTCTTTAGCTTCTATTGCCTTTGGAGCAGTATCAGTGAAGAAGTTCTTTCAGCATATGTCTGAGATTGTGCTGCCTGTGGATTCCTCTAGTATTTTTATGGTTTCCCGTCTAATGTTTAAGTCCCTGTATCCACTTTGAGTTTATTTTTGTACTTGGTGTAAGTTGGTGGTCCAGTTTCATTTTTTTGCATGTATCTGTCCAATTTTCCCAACACCATTTATTGAAGAGGCTATCTTGGCTCCATTGTATGTTCATGCCTCCTTTGTCAAATATTAATTGAGCATAGTTCACCACCATTATTTTTAAAAACTATCTTTTTCTAATTAATTACCTTTGCATCATTGACAAAAATTAATTGACCAGCCTTAGCTAGTTTGGCTCAGTTGATAGAGCATCCACTTGCAAACTGAAGGGTCTTGGGTTCAATTATGATAAAGGGCACAGACCTCATACCTCGATTGCAGACTTCTCCCCAGCCCAAGCCCTGGTCAGGGAATGTGCAGGAGGCAACAAATGGATGTGTTTCTTGTCTTGAGATTTCTGCCTTTCCCTCTCTCCTCTATTCTCTCTAAAAATCAATAGAAAAATATCCTCAGATGAGGATTTTTTTTTAAATTAACTGACCAATTGTATGAATCTATTTATGGAGTCTCTATTCAGTTTCTACTTGTCTATCTTGATGCTAGCACTATAAACTGCCTTAATTACGCTAGCTTTATAATAAGTCTTTAAACCAGGCAGTACACGTCTTCCAACTCTGTTAGGGTTTTGTTTTGTTTTTCCATGTTACTTAGGTTATTCTAGATCCTTTCTCATTTCCCTGTGAACTTTTGAATCAGTTTGTCAATTTGGAGAAAAATGACATCTTAACAATATTTAGTCTTCTGATCCATGAATACAGCATATGTGCACATTTATGTATTTAGGTCCTCTTTAGTGTCTACCAGTAACATTTTATAGTTTTCATGTACAAATCTTTCACATCTTTTGTCATATCTACCTTGTATTTCATATTTTTATTGTATCAATTCTTAATTTCAATTTCATTGTTCCTTGCTAGCATATAGAAACACAACTGGTTTTTGCACATTAATATTGTATCCTAGATCCTCGCTAAATTCACTTATCAATTTCATGCTTTTCTAGATTATATATGATTTTCTCTATAAATGATCACATTGTCTAATCTACTTTTTTGTCTTATTATACTGACAACGACCTTCAGCATAGTGCTGAATGGAAGTGATGCAAATGAATATCCTTGCTTTAGTTCAGTCTTCCACCATTAAGTACAATGTTAGTTATAAGTTTTTCATAAATGCCTTTTTTTCAGGCTGATAATTTCCGATCCTAGTTTCTGATAGGTTTTATCAGAAATGAATATCAGATTTCTAAATGCTTTCTCTGCTTTTACAAATTTTCTTTGATATGGTGAATTACATTGATTGGTTTTTCAAATGTTAAGCCAACATGCTTTCTTGAAATAAATGCCATTTGATCACAATGTATTATTCTTTCTATATACTGCTGGATTTAACTCAATAAAAATTTTGTTTGGAGTATTTTCATCTGTGTTTATATTTGTTTATAGCTTCTTTTTCTAGAACTGTCTTCCCTTCAGTTTTGGTATCAGGTTAATGTTGACCTCAAAATGAATTGAGAAATAGTCCCTCCTCTTCAATTTTTCTGAAAGTATTTTAATAGAATTGGTATCAACTTTTCCTTAAATGTAAAATTCACCAGTAAAGCCATTTGGGCCCAGATAGCTTGGGGGGAAGGTTTTATACAGCAAATTCAACTTATTTCATTGATATAGGTCTATTCGGTTATTTATTCTTAAGTGAGCTTTGTTTTTTAAATGTTTTTATTGACTTTTAGAGAGAGAGGAAGGGAGAGGGAGAAAGAGAGAAACAGAAACATCGATGTGATAGAATATTGGTCGGTTGCCTCTCATACACTCCCTAACCAGGGAGTAAACCCACAACCTGAACACATGCCCTGAGTGGGAATCAAACCGGCAACCTTTCAATGCATGGGACATGCTCAACCAACTGAGCCACACCAGCCAGGGCTTAAGTGAACTTTGATGATTTGCATCTATCAAGGAATTTCTTCCAGGTTATCAAATGTAGCTGTTCATAATATTCCTTTATTATCTTTTTT
>PVJN01029031.1:0-26737 GCA_004026805.1 Lasiurus borealis | reverse complement strand
GTTAAGCTTTGATTGCTATTGGTACACTGAGAGGAATTGATCTCCGGCCAATTGATGTGAGGATTAGCTGTGTCTATTAATGGAAGAACTGCTGTGCTGGAGACACCCCTATGGGGCAGAACTTGCTTCAGTGGGGTTTTGGTGCTCAGTGAGTCTGCCTCTTGAGTGTGTCACTTATGTATGTGAGGAGTTGAAATCTAGTGTTCTTTCACACTGACCTCTAGGTACACTGGTTCCTGGATCTCCAAGGAGGTGCAAGTCAGCTAGTGTCTGAGGCCACCCAGCAGGAGCTACAGGGTTATCTGCAGATTTCTCCTCTTTGCTTTGAGTTTGGAAGTTTTGGAGTTGTCTGACCCAGTTGCAATTTGTTAGGTTAAGTTGCTAGAGGGTAGGCCATTCATATGCAAAAAGCTGCTGCACACAGGTAGGTAGTTTGTAAATTGGGCAGGCATGGTCTCAGGGAATCACTAGGGTGTGGCAAACAGCAAGGGCTACCAGCCAGCCCTTTCTGCACCCTCATGTCTCAGGTCCTGCACCACAGCACTGTTAATAATGATTCCTGTGTGTACCTTGCAAGAGAGCTACCCTCCCTTTCCGACCAATGGCAGACAGTACAGTTTCTCTCTGTATGAGTCTGAGTCCCTAGATTCTTGCCAGAAACTAGACTTCAGAGCAGTCAGGAGCTTGTATCTCCCTTCCAATTGAAAACAACAACAACAAAACACACACACACACAAAAAAAACAAACAAATGAAAGAAAACAGCGCACACAAGCCTTTTTCACGCAGGTCTCCGTACCTCTGCCTTTCTGAGCCTCTGCACATCCTACCAGGTCTCAATGCACTTTTTCTTTCCTTCTAGTTGTAGAACTTCCACTCTGCCAGCTTTCCTGTGCTTCTGGGGGATAGTCGTTTTGTCTTTTCGTAGTAGTTTTGGTGTGGTTGTGAGAGGCAGCACATATAGGTGTATACTTTATGCCACCATCTTGGTTCTTTCTCTTACCTCTGTGTTTTTGGAATTCTTTCTGGAAAATGTAAGAACTGAAATGTAAGAATAGGGTTGAAATGCTATTACCATCTTTGTATAACCCCCCTACCCTGTTAGAACTCCGTGAAGCTTTTTGTTTCTCTTCTGCTGTACCTCATATTAGTTCTTTGGGCTCTGTGGCATATGACCTCCTGTGATGATCATTTTACCTAAATTTATCTGATGTTTAAACTATTTTAAACTCTGGCAGTTACCCAGGCATTGTTTGGAGCTATTTTAGGAACAGTGAGTTAGTTCACATTTCTCAAAATGATATATTTTTTTTTGCTGCCACTTGATATCTGACTTGGTGATCTTCATTCATTTGACAAATATATATGATCTATTAGTCTCAGGCACTGCCTTGGTATCTAGGGATATGTTGGGAAAAACAGATAAAATGTGCTCCTTCAAGAAAAACAGATGACAACTTAATAAGCAAATAAACAACATAGAGTATGTTAGATGGCAGTAGGTTTTAAGAGAAAAATGAAAGTTTAAGGGGTAAGATGTGCCAGTTGGGAGAACGTTGCAGTTTGTGTAGGGTTGTTATAGAAGTCCCCACCAATAAGGTCACATTTGAGCAATTACCACTCAGAGACCTGGGAGAACATTTTAGTCAGAAGGAATAGCATGTTCCAGTTGCCTGACTAGAAATTCTACATGAAGTGTCTGAGGATCTACAAGTAGGTCTGTGTGGCTGGAGTGGAATAAGCAGGAGAAGGAAAATAGTTGAAGATGAAGTCAGAGTAGGGAGTGGATGCTGAGAGCAACTGTAAGGACTTCAGCTTTTGTTTTCAGGAACATGGGAAGCTATCAGAGGGTTTTATTCAGAGATAAATGGTATTCAGAATAAGTGGTAGGGAGAACCATTTATTCTGAACATAATATTTGTTTGTAGGCTCTTGCTAAGAACAAGTCTATGGTGTCTTGGACTGGGTGGCAGTGGTTAAAGGAGGAAGAATTTGTTGGATTCTGTATTTGCCTTGAAGTTTGAGACAACAGTATTTACTGATGAATTGGATGTGGTGAGAGAAAGAAAGGTGTCAAGGATGATACTAAGGTTTTGAACAGCTGAGAGAACAAATTTGCTATTTGCTAACACATTATAGAAGCAACAGGTTTCAGAGTATAGGGAGCTTTCAAAAATTGGTTTTGATCCTGTTGTAGGAGATTCCTATCAGACATCAAAGACACAAAATAGGGGTTTGATTTAAAAATATGGGGCTCATGGAAGAGGTCAAAGCTGAGGAAATAATTTTGGTAAATATTAGTTAATATATCTTATTAAAGCCATGAGACTTGCTGAATAATCGAAGAGGTGTATGCAGAAAGAGGAGAGAAGTCAGGACCGATCCCAATATTTATAATGTGTGGAGATGAGGAACTGACAAAAGCAGCTGAGAAGCAGTAGCCAGTAAAGTAGAGGAAAAACCAAGAAAGGGTGGTATCCAAATCCTAGAGAAAGCATGTCAAATGCTGCTGATAGAACAGGTAAGGTGGAGACTGAGAAACAGATCATGGCATTTACTGTTGTGAAAGTCGTTGGTGCATAAAGCTGACTGGAGTGGGTTTCAGAGAAACTGGTAGGAGACACATTGGTGATAGACATGCTTTTAAGGATCTTGCTGAAATGGAAAGATTTAGACAATAATTGGAGAGGGGTTTGGGGCTGAGTGAGGTTTTCATTTTATTAAGATGAGAGATAGTAAAATATATTTGATGATCATGTGGAGAAGGACAATTTGTCACGAATGAGAGGAATTTTTGGAGTGATGTTCAGAAATAGGTGAGAGGGGATGAGACCTGCCATACAAACAGATGGAGGATAGGTAACTGATTTTATGGCACAGAAACAGTTGAAAATACCTCTTTACAGAGAATTCTGACATGAAATTAGCTATTCATCCCCAAAGGATCATGAAAGGCTTCTGGAGAATTAGAAGTCAGGCTTATACCCATCTAGTAGTAGGTTGGAGAACTTTCCTTTCTCTGGCAGAAGCAGATACAGGAGAAAAAGCTGCATATTTTATTTCAGAAATGGATAAAAGTAAAGTCCCATTACCCTAAAGTGATGCTCAGCCGCTTACAGTCATAGTTCAAAGAAACAGATTTTTTTTCTTTACTTTTTCAATATGCATAGGTGGTCACAAAGCAATGGATAACATCCAGTGCTGAGCCTATAAAAAAATCACATAATAGGATTATGGGGAAGACCTGATTTAGGGACTAAAAGAGATAAGGGGAGATATTGCATCCAACATAGAACCATATAGCAAAAGGGATTCATAATCCAATGTGAGAGTAAAATACAGACAGACATTCTCAGATATGCATGTTATCAAGGAATCTTCTTTCCAAGCTTCTGAGATGCTGCGGGCTGAAGACTTGCAATCCAGGAAATAGAAAACTTGACAGGGGGAAAGTGACGAGGGGAATTTCCAGGATAGCAAGAAGGAAAACCCTAGAACATCAGCTCTGCAGTAGGACTAGAGAGTGACTCTTCAGTCTGAATCAGGAAAAGCAGGCAAAAATAAAATGTAATTAGTGAATTTACCTTATATATTTGAAAACATGGAAAATTGTATTGAGAGGCTTTGAGAGAATAAAGGAAGGTCATGAGTGCCTAGAAAACTAAGAAAACCCCAAGAAAGGGAAAACATTCTATAAGGAAGGAAATGTAACTATGCTCAATAGTTGTCACAGTGGAAAGCAATATTCAATAATCACAGTAATGGATATATTAAATTATATAAGTCTGAACAATAGATTGTGGGAAAGGTTAATGTGGGTATAGGGGATGGCTGTGAGAAATCAATAAATTTGATTGAAAGTGAGAAAGAAGAAATAATATAAGCACAGTATTTTAAAATAGCTCCATATCAGAAGAACAGCTAAAATAGCTTACAGTGGCTGTTTTTTGGAAAAAGGATGCTAGTAAGGGAGGGAAGGTGAGTCAGGGGACTGTTGTCCTTTGTTAGATACCTTTCTCATTCTTATTATTTTTGATACGTATGTATAATTATAACTGAGAAGTAGACATTAACTTCAGAAAAATGAATGAATGAGATAAAATGGAGAGCAAAGTGTTTGTGGTCTCTCTGTCTATCTTAGCATGTGAATGATATGAAAGAAGGGGAATCTTTTCCCAGAAGTAACAACTTAGTTTACCCAGGGTCAATACATTTGTTTACAGGAGTTGGTTGTTTTCTGCATATGAGTGGTTGACCAAACCAGGTAAAAAATAGTGTTCATCCTTCTTTGTCAGAATCAAAGATAAGAAAAGTAACGTATATCCCTATCCTCACCAGAAGTTATATTTTCACATGAGTAGTATGGTAGCAAATATGATGTTTATTCTTTGGAATATAAACATTTGGCCTGGATTATAACACATTCAAAAGTCCCTCTCAAACCATGCTCTTAGCCTTTCTAACTGTTATGAACTGGATGGGAAAAACAGAGATGTTGGCATGGAGGTCAAGAGGAATTTGTTTATACTCTTTGCTCTACTTTGTCTTGACTGGCATACTTGGGTCTCCATCTCTTGCACATTTTTATTGAATACAGACAAAAGAGGTGTACCTCCATATCCAGGTGTCCATGCAGTGGCCAGATGATTGGATTCCTCAGTTTAGCAATTCACCTCTCAGCTAAGAGAGAGAAAAGCTGCTGTAAAGGCATAGATATGTATGGAAACCAGAGCCTTGTTAAACTCATAACTTTAGGGAGCATTGCTTTTATCTCTCTGTGCCCCTTTTAAATGAACATGCCCATTTTATGATTTTTATTGTTGTTATTATTACATGTGATATCATTGGAGGAGAAGAAACTTGATTCTTTTAACATGTCTGTTCTTTGCTAGGTTTTATACTCACTTGGCTTTTACAAGTGGGCCCCAAAATATATTTATGGAAACATCTATAATAATAAAAGCATACTATGCAAATCGACTGATGGCCAAACAGCAGAAAGACCCTCCAGACAACCTTCCAGACAAAGCCAGGCTGTGAGGGCCAGCCAAGGCAGCTGGGGCTGTGAAGGCCTACTCTTGCACAAATTTCATGCATCGAGCCTCTAGTTGTATATAAATGATAAAGAGTGAAAAGTTTATGTATTTTGTAAACTGGAATGTCATGATGCTTTTAGAAAGAGTGTGTGTAATTAAGTGAGTCTGGTTAGACCAAGTAGTCTGATGATTCTGATTTCACCATATATTATAGTTCAAAGACGTGGTAAATAGGGGAATGTGTAATCTCCCATGTTAGGTATGTAGAGGTGTGTGAATACTCATGCACACATATGTTTAAGTTAAGAGTAAATATGTATGCACATATGGCAATAATAAAGCCATGGTTGAGAAGAAAGGACATGACATCACTGGAATGAACCAGGGATAGGAGCTTCAGGAATGTAGCAAGGGAAGGAGATTAGAAGAAGTTAGGGGATTCACGCTAAAAGGTGAAAGGTAAAGCCTTTTTGTGTAGCTGGAAGTTTTTGTTCAGCATCCTTCTGCTTGTAAACAAGGAAATGGCTGCCCAGGTGGAAGGAAGTGACACATAGCTAGTTAGTGGTGGACTTGACATGGGGAAAAGGTGAAATAGTTAAGAACTGATCCCAGCAGAAATGACCTATTGTCCACCAGAATTCAGGCTGGGAGGCCAAACAAATCAGAGATGACTGAGGATAAAAAGTCAATCCTGAATACATCAGTCTTATGTGTTAATTCATACTAGCAGGGAGTTTGAAAGAAAATTATTTGATTATACTTTCTAATCATTTTTAGATCTCAAAAGTAATTACATTGTAGTAATAGAACACTGCTTTCAAGAATTGACTGAGAGTGTTAAGACTGGCTGATGACTAAGCATGGAGAATAAATTGGAAGAGGGCATGGGTCTTAGAGCACAGTAGCAAAGTCAAATATAGAGAGGAGACAGAGACTTCTTGAAAGAAAGGTACTAGCATTTATTTAGAGTGTTGGTTAACTCAGAGTCCCATCAAGAAATAGATGGCACACTCAAATTGGGTAATTGAATATTTAATAGGGGAACTATATGCAAAATTTAGAGAAAGACACATTGATCTGACCACATGGAGCTGGTGGCAGTGGAGCCCTAAACCTGAGGCCAGAAGAGGCAAGTGGATGGAACCTCCAAGGGAATAGCTCCAGCTCTAGGGAAATTACTGGCAGGAGATAGAGATACAAGGAGGTAGCAAAATCAAGTAATATGGTAGGAAAGGAGCCAAGGCAAAAAAACCCAAATAGATCCTCACTTCACTCTTCTCCAACACTCTGACATCCTATTGGTACCTTCTTTACTATCCCAACAGGAAGCTCAGTGGGGGCCATTGAAGTTCATTGAAGTAGTCTATATGGGTCAGTCTTCCAGAGCATAGAGCAGTGAGAGGAGGACAGAAAGTATATCTGGAATAAAAAATGCAAGGTATCCAAAACAGGGGTCTTACGATACACTTCCCATAAACTGCAAATTGATTTATTATCTAAATAGACCTGTTCCATATGAAACCATTCCCCTACCTCAAGACAGTAATGTATGCTACCATTACCAGGCTTTGGAGACAATTGCAAAAGGCCATCTCTGAGAGTGCTCTTTAGCATGTTTCTATGATTCCTTCTACCACCTGACATTGTTCTTTAACTTAACATGGTAAGATGGCTCTCCTAGGCTCTTTGATAAGTTATAAGGTCTTATTTGACCTTAAGTGCTTATAAAAAATTCAACTCTTTTGACTAAATTAAGTGTATTATTCACATGGCATATGGCTTAGTTTTATCCCTTTTAGTTCTGACCCATGATAACCACTGTGGTTTCTAGGTATAAAGGAATGTGCAATTTCTTAGTTTTGAAAGTGCATGGATTTCAGTGGAAACAGGATAGCTTGTTCCGTAGACCCAACTTATGCAACGTAAGATCAAATCCTGCTTCAATATTTGTGAGTTAAGTAATATATCTTATCAGCTAAGATTGAGGTTTTTAGACCTACTAACATGTAATTAACCTTATAATACTCTAGCTATAAATTAGAATGGAAAAATAATTTACATATACTTAGAAATACAACTGCCAAATGAACAAGAATGCTTGTTTGGACTTTTGATGGTTTTTCTTTATAGTGATGATGATGAAGATGATAATGATATTAATATGGTGATGGTCAATAGTTATTAAGTCCTTACCATGTGTGTAGAAGAGTTTTATACATCAGCAACCCAATGGGGAGCTTCCTATTTTATATATGAGGAAATAGTCCTGGAGAAGTTAACTAACTTGACTAAGGTCTCACAGCTATTAAGTGATAGAGTCAGGATTCTTAGTTCTAAATAATGATCATTTGATAATCATCAGAAGACATCATACTGAGCAATATAAATATTCAGCCATTCTAAATAATTGGTACAGAACCATCCTAGGAAACATTCCAAAATGGGGTTTTGAATCTGGATCATCTATCAGCTGGCTGGGAATGAAGCTCCTTCACAATCCCTGATATGTGGTTGCTGAGCAATTGTCAAAATCTTCACTGGTGTTGAACTTGAATGAGACACAGATGGAAGGGAACACACTACTGGGGGCAATATTTCAACTTTTGAGAGGTTCACTTTGTAGTTAGTTATAAGGGTGATGAAGTCAGATGCCTCTTTTTAGGGCTTATTGAGTAGTTGGAGAAAATAGTGATAGACTGAGGATAATTAATTACCAATTTAAAGTTAAGTGTGAAAGCCAGAGAGCCTATGACAGCATATTAAAGATGCTCATCTGCTGCAGTGAGAGAACAGAAAAAGCAGATGAGCCATTACTTAATTCTCAATTTTAAGGGTAGCAGAGCACAAGGTAAGGTTAAAGTCTCCATTCTAGCAAGGCTGTCCTGCCAAGGTTAGGTCACTGATTGTAAAAATGTGAGGTTTTGAGATTTTGCCTAGGAACAATACACTAGAAATTTTGTATCCTCAATTGTCTGTTAACCCTTGAACTCTCTGGGCCTACACTAGGCCCATTCCTCCTTGTATAGTCTAGTATTCACCTCTTTTTAAAGAAGATGTAGAAGTACTTGTCTTGTACAACAACAGGTATCTACCTTCATCTTTCTGATCAGCAGACCAACAGTCACTGTAAGGTTACAATATAACTTAGCAGGGGAAGAGCTCTTATGCCAAAGGAGGAAAGGAACTATACCTCTAAGAAGCTGATACCAGCAAGAGCTAGGAATATATGGACCTTGTGGATACTGAATAAAGTGGGATGGTGACATATAGTTGGATAAGAGAAGCTTATTGAGGTGGAGACATTTTCTTAGGATATAGAACTTTAAATCTGTAAAAGACACAAGAATATGATGCTTATATGCTGCTAGAATTTCCCTTAAAGCTTGGAAAGGTGATGGTCCTACTGAATGTAGTACAGATGCCAAAACTGTCATGGCAGATGGTGGATGGATCAAAACACTAAGAGAAGAGCGTGTTCTAGTATATAAAATCCACCAGCCAACTATATTCTGTGTGAGAGTTTAGAGGACACTACACTGGGGAGAGGGGCCATGGCATTGTTGAGAGGCTCAGTGGTGGCTGTCTTCTGAGGCCAGCGCTGATAGAAGGGGTGTTGTTGCAGAACTGGGCTCTGATGCAAGAGGATTGACTGGAGCCTGATATTTTAAGACAGGTAGGAGCACTTGCCCATCAGAAGCAAGATGAGAACAATTATAGTAATTCACAGCAAAGTTAGAGTGACAGCCATTCAGCCTGACCCTCAGAAAGCTATGGAGATGGTTAATAGAATACAGTGTTCTTAGGAGAAAGGTAGATGGACAGCCAATAATAATATTACTTAATCAAAGGAATAAAAGAATTGATTATCAGGAGCATGAGGGCAGCTACTTTAGTAGAAAGTCACAATTTTTGGCTCTGCTTCAAAACTTGATCTGGTCTTCAGACATGAAAACCAGTGACTAAAAAGAGGTATTCAGGACAAAAGACTTTCTGACACCATGACAACTATACACATTAATTATACTCCTAGTTACTTGCCAAAGGGGCCTATGACTGTTTACTTGGGAAACTGTACATTGAAAGAAAAGGCACAAATAAAATATTTTGTGGACTGGACTGTTAGATACAGTCCAAGTTGGATTGTTTTTAGGGCCCTCAAATATCATCATTGACCCCCTATTATATATGGACATGAATAATAAATGGTTGATAGTTTGTGAAGAGCTTGGAGGAAAAAATGATTAGAATATTAGAGGCTGGGAAATTGGGGGAACAAGGCATGTAGATAGACCTGTGGGAGAGGCATGAAGTTTGAAGGCCTTTGTATCACCTGTTATTTCCCACCAGAAAAACCTCCTTCATGGAATAAGTACTAGACAGAATAACTTGAACAGTTGATGTCAGCCAGACTGTAGTTGGCCACTTAATTCTTAGCACAATGGGCTCATATTCAGAGTATCTTTCATGATAGGCACAGAAAGTTCTGCATGAGCCCCACAGCACAGCTTCCTACTCACCTGATGCAGGTGTTACTGCTGCTGAATGTACAACCTATCAACCTGTCCAACCTGGACCCTGCATAGTATTGTCCTTCAAAAACAATCAGACACTGTGGACCCCCACCACCCACAACTCCAAAAGGGGGCAGCAATCATCTTGACTGGAATTGATTTATTTTCCAGGTATGGATTTGCCTTTCCTGGTGGTAGGGCCATGTGCATTACACTGACACCTTATAGTGTTTTATTCACTGAAACAAGATACCACAAGATATTGCCTCAGACGAGGGGCTGACATATCACAGGGTCCACTCATCCTGTCACATACCAATCCACTCAGAAACTATCAGCTTGTAAGGGAAGTGGAGTAGCCTTTGGCAGGTATGGCTAAGGAGCCACTTCGAAGGAGATAACAAATAGAGCACCATCCTACAGGTTGTGTTAATACCCTATGTTTATTTACATAGTCTGCGTTCCTACTGTGGAGAATTCTTGGGTCTAGGAACCAAGGATTGGAAATAAAAGTAGCCCTGCTTATCATCATTCCCATTACCTCTTAGAGGAATTTGTGTTTTGTGTTCCTGGAACTCTAACCTCTTCAGTTCTAGAGGATCCCAAAGGTAGAACACTTCCATCAAGCTATACGGCAAGAACCTTTTACATTTTAAGCTATGAGTACCATCTAGCCCCTTTGGATTCTGATTGCCAAGATGTCAGTGGACAAGGACATGTGTCATCATCCCAGCAGGAGTAATTGATCCTGACCATTAAGGAAGAGAGAGAGAGCTGCTCTTACACGATAGGGACAGAGAAGAATGTATTTATCACCCATGATCTAATGCAGATGTTTCTTAGTTCTTTCTTGTACAATTTTGATACAAAATGGGTAAGTGCTATAGCTACAGCCTGAGAAGCAAATGTTGACCAGGGGCTTAGGCCCCTTAGGGATGAGGGTAAACTGCCAAGATGTAAGAGGGTAAGAGGCATCTAGAAATGGATAGCAAAGAAAGACTGTGAGTACCAAGTGTGTCCCAAGACCAGCTGCAAAAGCGGAAGTTCTAATATATTTCAATGACTGTTCTCTTGATAGTTTCCCTAGGAAAAGACACAAACCACAAAGAATCCATGACAGTTGTATTCTGAGGGAAACAAATGGTTTTGAGTGGCAAGGAGGGGCCTCCAGTGGTTCTGTGGTGAATCCAATCCTGCCACAGTACTTAGGCAGTGATGGCTGCTGACCACCCATAGCTCAGTTCCTTTTGGGGAAATGCCATCAACTGTGTAGAGCTGCCTCACCCTAGTTTGCACACTCTCTCTGGATGTAGTCTGTGTTGAATGACTGGTCAGAGCCTGGGGATTCATGTCTGGCTGATCTGGCTCAATTTGGGAAATTTTTCCTAGGCTGTTCCAGCTCCATAGGCCCCTTTGGAATTGTCTGAGACTGTTTC
Source organism: Lasiurus borealis (assembly GCA_004026805.1). Classification (NCBI taxonomy): domain Eukaryota; kingdom Metazoa; phylum Chordata; class Mammalia; order Chiroptera; family Vespertilionidae; genus Lasiurus; species Lasiurus borealis. The sequence goes on along the minus strand of PVJN01029031.1, from coordinate 15,755 downwards.
GGTACTCCAGTTCAACTTCTCCCTCTGCCCAATCCTGCTTCTCCCGCGCCCTCAAAGAAGTTATTCCCCAATTAATTTCCTTCAGGCAAATCTCTATTCCAAAAGTCTGTTTCCTGAGAAACCTAAACTAAAACAGATCAACAAAATCTAAATCATAAAACACAAGGGATGCCAATTGATCCTGGTAATGGTGGGTTAAGTTTTGTTAATTTCAGTCTTTATAGAGCGACTCTTCCTGACATTGTCTTGGGTTTAAAGGGAGCCCTACATGCATTCTAACAGTTCTCTATTTCCTCAGTGTATTAATGAGAAACACAGAAATTCTCTAAATTCTCAGCTGCAGGAAGAGTGTCCACTGAGGAAGACATCATCTTGATGTGGATTTCCATTTTCTATGGGTTTATTTGGTGGCCATGCCAGCTGTCATTTTCAGCTGCTTTCAGTTGGCCCATGTTGTCATTGCCCTCTGGATGCCATTAAAGAAACATTTGATTCATTATTGTGTGCCTATTATATGGGCTAGATATTTCAACACAGATTGTTTCATTTAGCTCTTGAAACAAGGTTGTGATATGATTCCTAATTATCAGAGAAGGAAAATTGAAACTCACTGAGCTTGAATATCTTTTTAATACAACTAACTAGCTACCAAGTTTTAATAGTTCACCTTCAAAATCAGATCCTGACTCTGAATCTAGTGTTCTCACCTTCATAGGAGAACCGTTCAATGTATATGGACTTATATGTAGTGCCTGGAATAGGTCCGGGTGGTTCTCTGCATTAACCAACCATCTATAATGAAGTGGAATTCTCTTAAAAGCCTTTGAAACATTCCACATCCCTTTTTTAACAGACATGGATCCATTCTAAGTCATGGGGTGTTGTTTTCTCCTCTTTTGGCAAGCCCCTAAATCCTAGTTGGGGAGTTGCATCATTGTTCTGGTAAACTTTTCTTTCTTACATGAGGACAGCTCGGGGAAGTGCTCATTTATCAGCAGCCATAAATATGCAGTGAAGAAGCTCAGCAAACTCACTCATAATTATTTATCAACTAAAGGCCCAATACACGAAATTCATGTGAGGAGGGAGGGGTCCCTCAGCCCGGCCTGTGCCCCCTCACAATCCAAGACCCATTGGGGGATGTCCAACTGCCAGTCAGACATCCCTCTCATAATCTGTGGCCCCTCGCTCCTAACTGCCCACCTGCTTGCTCCTTACTTCTTGGCTTGCTGCTCCTTAGTACTGTCGCGGAGGCGGCAGGGGCTCTTGCCATCACCACTGCACTCGCCAGGAATGAGTCTGGCCTTTGGCTGAGCAGTGCTCCAACTGTGGGAGTGCACTGACCACCAGGACACAGGTCCAGCATTGAGCGTCTGCCTCCTGGTGGTCAGTGTGTGTCATAGTGACCGGTCGTTCTGTTTGTTTTGCTGTAAAGGTCGTTGGGTTCTTATATATATATAGTAGGTGCCCAGTGTATGAATTCATGCACCTTGAAAGGAACTATGGGCCATGAGGCTGAAATGGGCACAAGGGTGGTCTCAGCCCATCCTCTGGACCCCCACCTGGCTCCTCCTGCCATCGCTCCCGGTCCCCTATCTGTTGGCAGCCCTGCTCCTGCTGCCACTGCTCCCACACGCTGATGGCACCAGCCCCACTCACACGTGCTGAGAGTGTGTAGCCATTGGGGCTGGTGCCTGCAGTGGGTGCAAGTGGGACTGGCACTGTCAGTGAGTTCGATGCAAGTGGCAGCTGCTGCTCTGATTGCCTTTCTGGAGCAGGGGGAGGTGGAGAAGCCCTCAGGGGCAATCAGGGCCAGCAGTCGCCGCTGGCACCTGTTGACAGCGCTTAGCGATAGGGACCAGCTCTGGCAGCAGGTGCGAGCACCCATGGGATCATGGCGTGGGGGGAGCAAATAATTTTCAGTTATCATCAGAGGCTCACCCTGATGACAGCAACTGGCACCCCATTTTGGTCTGGTGCCCCTGCTCACCTGCTCCTCCATCTTGCAGCAGCCAACACTGGCCATATTCCGTGCGCACTCCCTGGTGGTCAGCATACATCATAGCAACTGGTTGTTTGGTTGTTCCACCATTCAGTCTCTGTGTATATTAGGGTTTTATATAAGTAGATAGATACAGATAGATAGACTTGCTTATTTTATCCTATAGCCTGGATTACTGGGAAAGTTACCTTGTGTGGTAACAATGTAAATTTGTAGACCCCGGTTGGAAAAGGCTTGTTGGTGATGTCTCATGCTGAAAACAAACCTTCTCCAGGAAATGAGCACCAAAAGAGCTGTTATTCTCTGTATTAAGAAAGTTACAATAAGGATCCCAAGAGAAAAAGTAGTTTGGCAACTGATGGACAATAATCATTAGAGTCTGAGTGCTCAAATAAAAAATAACTTTAAAACCTTGAAGAGTGGGTTTCTGTATTTTAAATACAGAATCTTGCTTTCCAAATGAAACTTTTCAAATGACCTCCTGACTCAAAGGGGTAGAAGTAAAGAACAACTGAAGATAGTTATGTAGAGGAAATGAAATGAGATGGAAACTGCAGAATATGTCTTCTGGTGTTTTGTAATTGAAACAAAGAGCTTGCAAGTATACATATAAGGGAATATGTAATAGCATATGTGTTGTATCCAATTAAAGTTTGGTGGCAGATTATCATCAGTATCATTGGCATAGTTTAGAAGGCTCAATCTGATTCCTAAATGAAATTGGATCCTTTGGAAGATGATACAAGGCAAAAAATATAGGCCAACTTTACATGCTGAAAAGTCCATGTGATTATTCACTTTAAAAAAATATGTGTATTTTTTTTAAAAAGGAATCACTTTGCCATACAGCATCTGATTTGGCTAGTGGAACTAAACTCAAGAAAGCAGCTGGTGAGACTGATCTCACCAGGATGGCAGATTCCTTGGCCATTCTTCAAAACACATTAAAAGAGAAAGAGCGTGACTTCTGCCATTTGCCCTGGACGTGTGACTGTTTATATGGCTTCCAGGAGAAGAGGTGGTGGAGAAACAGCCCCCAGTAGTTCCACACATGATTTTTGGCTTGATGTTTCTAAAGGATTTGAAAATTCTATACACATTGTTGCAATCCAATTTATTTAAATAGTACTAAAAACATAAAAACCAAAGCCCTGTCCTTTAGTTGCCACATTCTACTGAATTTGCATTTAAACATAACTATCTTAGAAAAGATTTACGACAACCTGAGTTTTTTTCTATTTCTATCTGGAACTTTTGAAAAAGTTTCCAGTTTAAAAAATATTATTTTTTATGACTAGTCATCTAAATTGAAAATCTCTTTAAAACAAAGATGTGCCTTTTTAGTATTATTATTTACAAAGTAATTAAAATATGTACATATTTTTTATTCCTTCAACTCAATATATGATGAAGGATTACTCTGGCCCAGGCACTGTTCCAGGTAATGGGTAACAGCCTAACTTAGGAAAAGTTCCAGAAACATAATAGGAATTTGAGTAATTGCTGGACTGCCCTGCACACCAGCTTTTGGCCTGTGAGTGATGGCACCGCTGCTGAAGGTGATGGGGAAAATGAGTACTGTCAATAAACTACAACATTTTGCTGTTTAGTTAATTAGGAACTTAATTTAACAATGGACTTTAAGTGATTAAATGGAGATTCCTGAACTAAAAACATCTTGATTAATCTAAAAGAATGCACCTCCTTCAATTCTTGTTGAACCAATTCTCTAAAACTAATTTTCCTCCTAAAAATGTTGGCTAATTAAAAATGGTAAATACATGTAGAAAGCATTTGTTTTGGTTGGCAACAGAAATCAATGCCAGATAGCTGGTGAGAAAAAAATGAGATTTATTACAAAGAAATATGAGCTTCCTCGGGAAATCTAAGGACAAGAATGCAGCTGGGCCTTAGGAATATACTGAAAGAAGGACTCAAGGTCAAGATACTTTCTCCAGCTGAAACAGGTTTGACTCAGTGGATAGAGCATCATTCTTTGGACTGAAAGGTCCCAGGTTCGATTCCAGTCAAGGGCATGTACCTTGGTTGTGGGCACATCCCCAGTGGGGGGCATGCAGGAGGCAGCTGATCGATGTCTCTCTCATCGATGTTTCTAACTCTCTATGCCTTTCCCTTCCTATCTGTAAAAAATCAATAAAATATATTTTTTAAAAAAAGATACATTCTCCATCTATGATCTCTACTCGTCTGTATTGCTCAATGTAAGAATTCCCAGTTCTCTGATACACTTTTGGGTCACATGATTCATACTGGACCAATCAACTAAGACTGGATGGGGTGGGATCTCATTATGATAACTGGACTGCTGGGAGCTCAATCATATGGGTGGTTAAAGGGTGGAAAAGGCAGGTCTCGGGAGAGGGTGACTAGGGGGCCTTTGAAATAAATTGTGCAGTCAACAAAGTAGTTGTTCATAAAACATATATCTATGTTGTCTACATTTATTGCACACACACATGCACACTATTTAGAATTTTGAGAAAATGTAGCAATAAATGAGAGTTGGCAAACTATGACCCACAGGCAAAATCCAGCCCATAGCCTTTGTTTTTAATGGCCCATGAATAATATTAAAAATGATTGTTAAAAAAGGAGAAGACTATGCCACAGAAGTCATATGTGGCCCACAGAACCTGAAATCTGTATTGTCTGGCCCTTTACAGAAAAAGTTTGCTGACCTTGCTCTGTGACACGGTGGGTGAGCAGGAAGGCTCTTCATCTAGTCTGTTGGGTACAAATCCTGGCTCAGCCATCTGAGAGGCAGAGCTAAGGCAAGTTAGAAATCTCACTGCATCTCCATTTTTCATTGGTAAAATGAAAATAATAGCCTTGGCTGGATTGCTCAGTTGGTTGGAACATCATTCCACCAACTAAAAGGTTGCAGGTTTGATTCCTGGTTAGGGAACCTCTGTAGGTGTGGGTTCAAGCTCAGTCAGGGCACTAAGAAAGGTAATTGATCAATGTTTCTGCCACATCAATCTCTCACTCTCTTTCAAAATCAATAAAAATATATCCTTAGGTGAGAATTAAAAAAAATGAAAATAATAATTATTATGCCTCGCTTATAGAGTGATCATGCAGAGTAAATGAGTAAATATATGTAAGTCATTTAGAAGAGGGCCTTACATATGTTAAGAGTGTTAATTATTATGTCAAATCATGTACAAAGTAATACATATTTATATGTAAACAAATATAAGGAATATATATATTGGATAAATATACACATGTATACATAAGATATGTAGGAATATTTTCTTTTTGTGAATATAGTGATCCATGAAATGTACTCTTAAAGAATACTGTTAAAAGGAAGCCTATAATGTGATAATTTGCAAAGAAAAGTTATTTTAAAAAAGGGAAATTCCATATATATGTAGATATTTGTAAATATAAATAATTTTATTTATTATATATTAAATATATATGATATAACATGTTATATAAATATACTACATATATTTGTAAATATAAATTAATATATGATAAATATATTATACACATAAAAATGTAATCTCAAAGTAGGACAGACCTATATTGGATGTGGTTGATTTAAAATCAATAACTAATACCAAACCAAGTGATGTGAATTTGTCAGGGTCCTAAATGTTATCTCCTCCCTTAAAAGCAAAATTTTATTTTCCAACACCAACAGGGGGCATTTTTGTTATAGCAATACTAATGCTTTAAAATTAAATTTAAATATCTACAAAACTCCACTGATGTCACTTTGAACCTTTATAGTTCCTACTTAACATAATAGTATAATATGGATATCTAAGCATGAATTAACATCTGCATGAACACAATGATAGCATTTTATCCAGAAACCATGCCAATCTCAGTCTCTTCCTTCTTTTGTTCTCTTTTTCTCTCGGATTTATGTAAGTTTGTACACACTGTACACAAAGCCTTTGAGAGCATATAAAGAGAAAAATGTATGCAGAATGCAGAATCTTTATTTATCTATAAGCATATTTTATATCACATACTATCTACAAAAACACCCTTGTAATATTTTTATCAGAAATGAAGTCTAAGGGTGGAAAAGTATATCTTACTGACTTTATGGTACTTCATTTAACACATACAGTGTAAAGCTCCATTTGGAAAAGATCTTCTGAAAAAGGGGTTATCTCATCAATCAGGCACTTCCTGTGCATGTATTGTAAATAATAAATGTATGCCACATGTGTAGCTGGAGGAATGCTGAAAAAAATCTATTGGCATGCTGAGGAAATACAGCTAAAATAACTTCTACCAACTGGCTCATTCCACTCAGCAAAAACTGGGCAAGCCAAATTCATCAATATTGATTTCAGGTTTCATCAGCAGGGATTTTTTTTTTTTTTAGTCAGACTCTTTTAGTTACATTTTCCATTTGACATTTCTCATCAGACTCAGTGTTCTCTGTATATAAGTCTTTTCATGTAATTTAAAACTGAGCTCATCAAGCAACCTTTCCAATAGAAACAGTAGATGCGTTTGCTTCTTGAAGAAGTAAATTTTTATCTATATTTAGAGCTTCCCAGGCCAACCCAGAATCCTTGCTTCCTCGTCATCCTGTGTTTTGGAGTAAAGATTATTACTTATTTGTTTTTGTTTTTCATCAAACACACAAAAAGGTAATGTCTCCTGGTCAAGAGCAGTAGGGTGAATACTGTGAGGCGTTATGCTGGGGAACGCTCCGCTGGCTGCTGAATGGCACACAGTGCTCTAGGTAGGGCTTTTGGAGTAAACCAGTTCTGTCCACTTGATTCTAAAATGTGGATCCATTTGTGCCTCTCAGGGACTTGCCTTTCTGGAGCTCTTCATATAATGAGGATAAGGAATAAATCACAAAGTAGCTCTTATCTGTTGAGATGAATGTAGAGGATCAGGTTATATGTTATACTCAACTTGCCTGTCCTCCTGACTCCCGCCGTCTTTCCAACAGATCCCCCCCCCCAGTCATTGTTTTATACCCAAAATAAATGTTAGAAAGATACAATGTGGTAAACTAAGAAACTTAACTCCTTAAAGAGGGCTAATATTAAAAAATAACCTACTTTGATGCAAAAGACTACTTCTGTAGTCACAACCATTCACCTCTCTATGAATAGGCATCATGTACACTAATCCTGCCCTTTAATTGATGTAAGTATAGACACCTGACCCAAACTGGGCCAACTAAGTTCTCTGTTTAACCACTATGTGCCTCTACATATGACCTCAAATCCACATGGGGTTTCCCTTTCAAATAACAAAAATGTTATTTCAGGTAAAAACAAACAAAAATATGTGAGCAAACACAAAAAGGCACCTATTGTAAGATTCCATGTGTAGGGAAGCCCAGAACAGGTAATGAACAGGAAACGGAGCAGAAATAGAAAGCAGACCAGGGGTTGCCAGGGGCAGGAGGAGTGAGGAGTGAGCACTGTTGGTGCAGAGTTTCCTTTTGGGGTGATGGAACATCCTGCAACTAGATGGTAGTGATGCTTGTACAGCATCGTAAATGTACTTCATGCTCAGGAATAGTGCTGTTTAATATGCAAACAATAATTTTATTTATTTATTTATTAAATTGAATGACCCTTTGGAGAAACAAAGCATAAAAGGAGAAAGAAGAACAGAGAAAAAAGAAAAGGACTCTAAAATACCCCAAATAATAAAAATTAAAAAGTAAACAACTGAATTATCCCATGAAGAAAAATAAAAAAAGAGAAAAGAAGAAGAAATTGTCAACACAGGGAGATAGCACCAGCTTTTCTGAGGGGAGACAGCGAGCAGTCTCAGCCAGCAGCTCTGGAGCTGGCCCTGCTGTTTTCAGGAGGCAGCTCCTCCTCTGAAGCAGGACCCAGGGCAGGTTCCAGGGAGGGCCCCTCATCCAGGGGTGACGGGGCCTCAATCACGGGTGCAGGTGCTGCCCAGGCTGGTCCTGGCTCCACAGCTGCAGCTAGAGTGACTGCTGGAGGTGGCAGGCCCTCTGGGTCAGACTCTGCTGGTGGACATCAGGTGCTGGGCCAGTGCTGTGGTTGTGAAAGGAGAAAAGATACCCAGGCGACTGTTTTTCCAGTGTGCCCTCACATCCCCCATGAGGACATACTGGAAGCCAGAGCCTTCCAGAGCAAGCCACAGCCCAGGACCCACCACATGAAGTCCTCCCTGCTGGCAGTCCAGCAGGTGGGTGGTCTGTGGCCAATCTTTGCGCCTGACCAGCCTCTGGGGGTGCTCCCTGTGTGTCTGGCACTGAGCCCTCTTCACAAGCTCCCATGCACCTCCAGCCACATCCCACCCCACCTCCTCACCTTTGGGCTCTGTCCCCTGGGGCTGCAGGTCCTCTGGCCTGGTGTGACTCACATGGGCCTGGTGCTCCAGGTAGGCATCACACATTGGGAACCTTTGCGGAACCTGGGCGACTGCAGGAAGGAGTTGCAAAGTGTGATCCGCCTTTGCTGGTTGAGCAGCTTCCAGGATGGAGGTCTGCGGAACCTGATGGGCTTCTGGGGAGGACTCCATCTCCGGCCACTCAAGGGCCCTGGCTTCCCAGACCCTCAAGGGCCTGCGCTGGCCCTCAGTAGTATGAGCCACCTGCCCCTCAGTGGTGAAGGCAGGGATGAGGTCTTTGTCAACCAGCTGCTGTTGCTCTGTGACCTGGGTTGAGCTCTGCAATGACAATGACTGGCAGTGGGTTCTAAGGACTCAAGCCCTGTCCAGTCCTAGTTGCTGCTGCTTCTGCCCACTGGACCTTCTGCTCCTAGATCAGGCCCAGCCCTGTGTCTGGACAGATCTCCTCCCAGGGGAAATGAGAATCACCTTCAGGGTTTAGGATAGACCTCGGGCAGAAGGCATCACCCATACTCTATGTCCACCCAGCCAGCCTTGACCTGGGGTATGAACATGACTCGCCCATCAGGCTTCTGACCCCTCCCTAGCCTGTTTCTGCTCAGGCTTTTTCTATGTGAATCCCTTTTACACACACACACAAACACACACACACACACACACACACACACACACACACACACACACGGGACATCAGGCTGTTCGAGTGGGGTCAGAGTGGTAGCTTGGCTCCCACAAAACCGCCCTGGGCCTCGCTGTGTTACCTCTGGCTTCAGCCATGTCAAGGGCAATAAGGATCTGTGCTGATCCCTGAATCAGCTGTGGCCACTGTAGAACCTACTCTGATTGCTGCCTCTCTTGAGGCCTCAGCCTCGGTACAAAGGCAGAGAACACGAAAACATGGTGTCCTCTCCAATGCCTCTATCCGAGTGAAACGGGAAGGCACAGTTATAGAATGTGGTTGCCTGGTTACCAGGGTTCCAGCTTCTGTTAGGTTCCATTTTTAGGAAGTGAGGTCACCCATGGGTCTCCTACTCTGAGCATCTCTTCAGACAAGAGCAGTAACCTCACTTCCCAGAGTACCTTGGAGTTCAATGGGGAGTAAATTATTTCATTAGAGATAACTTCTGCATAGTTATGGGCTAGGGACATCTTGGTGCCTATTTTTCTCAGGGCTTGGCTGTTCAACAATTCCTTTGGCTCCAATAAATTACTGATTTTTGCTTAAATTAATCAGAATTGATTTCTGTTACTTGAAACCAAAACAGATATAAATGTGTTTTTTTTTTTTTTAGCCACTGGTGATACATACAAGATAATCAATTTAAGGCTTACTTTAATGTGTATATGTCGGGAATGGGGCAGTTGGAGTAACTGGGAAATAGTGATGAAGTGAAAATGCTTGTATGGTGAAAGTGGTAACACACTTCATTGAAATGAGATCTAGTCCAGCTGTAGAACTCTACCAATCAAAATATTTTTAAAGTATGATTTGCTGAGATTTATGATGACATTCAAGTAACCTGGAGAGACTTAAGCTTTGTAGCTCCTGGAGGTTCCTGGAATATTCTGAATCAATGATCCCAAACCTTCCTTTTAGTATAGCTCTGTGTGCTGTATGCAGGTGGATCCAGACTCAGATTCATCTAAGAGAGCAGCGGAGTGAGAAAAATTAGGCTAAGTCTCATATAGCCGTCAGTGAAACCTTCGTGTTTTCTTGTCAAGTTTACTTTCCTCAAGCAGTTGTTCACTTCATTCAGTTCTGTTGTACTTATTTATGAAATGTGGTTTTACAGAATATTCTGATGATCAGGTCTGCATATTTATTCAGTGGTGTCCCTAGTGCCGAGTAATTCTTGTCTTTGATATATATAATGAGTACATCTATAATACAAATTATCTCACCTCAGTTTATATATTACTTGAGGTCCCCCAATTTTTCTTAAAAACAGAATTATTGTTAGTTGAATCAAAATTTAAGTATATTAGTGTCGTGCTATTTCAAAGAGTTTTATTATAATTTATTTTGTGATGGAAACAATCATCTCCAATTTATACTTCTGGTAGTTTGAATTGTCATGTCATAGCTTTGCTTATGTCAAGGTACAGAAGTAGATACATACTTCTCACTTTAAATAATGTAACTTATCTGTGTGTGATTCTAGCTGTCTAGGCTTTCACTTATAAAAAATTAAAGAAGAAAATTCAAAATAGTGGGGTGGAAAGCAGAGTAGAGATCCACGCTGCAGGGGAAATTCATTGATCAATTAGGAAATCATGTCACAAGTTAGATTGTAGGAACATCAGAGTTTCTTTTATTTTCATCTTATTTATTCACAGATATGCATGACATATTCATAATAAAACTTTTCTAAAATTTAGAGCAAATTGAAAACAGTATTGTAAGTATTTTTGACATATAAAAATCTAAGTGCCGCACTTATATTTATCAGATTTAAATATATGTTTTCCTAAATTGGATCCCTAGTTATTTTCTTTCAGAATAAAAATGAATGTCCTAATTGTGAAATTCAGATTCCCCTTTGATTCCTCATAAAAATGAGGGCACTATTCAAATGTATCAGACTTCAAAAAATATGTTTAAATTCATCACAGGCTCCTTAACAATAGGAGACTAAATGAACTCAGTGCCTTCTAAGTACCACTGGTTGGTTTTTTCACTGGTATTTTGAGAGAGCATTTTAATTACCACAATATTGAGTGAGATTAAAAATGGAAATGTGACCTATTTCCACAGAAACTTCAAAATGTACAGTGTTTTCCTGCCTCTGTAGGAACGTGAGCTTTTGAAATCCTTTTACATGGAGATCATGTATTCCTTTTAAACATTTTTGTAAAGCTTTTTGACTTCAATTAATGACCACTCTCTGTGAAGGGATGGGATGCACTGAGTGATGGGCTATATGCCTGCTGTGACCTAGAGATTACTTTAATGATACATTGAGACTCAATTTAGAGATGGACCTTATTGCTTTTGAAGGATGATGGGTAGGTCGACCCATCCTGCACAGAGTTTAAATGATCTTTCATATTCCTGCACTGAAAACTAAATGAAGATAAAAGAGCAGCCTTTGCAAGGATCATTTTTATGATTTACAAATTTAATAATTGTATTAGTTTCCTAGGGTTGCAATAACAAAGTCCCACAAACTAGATTGCTTAAAATGACAGTGATTTATCTTCTCACAGTCTGGAGGCCAGAGTCTGAACTCAAGGTGTTAGCAGGGTTGGCTCCTCCCCAGGGCTCAGGGGAAGAAGTTTTCCCCGGGCCCTCTCCTAGCTTCTGGTTGTTGCCAGCCATCCTTGGTCCCTTGGCTTGCAGCTGCATAACTCCAATTTCTGTCTTTGTCATCACATGACAAGCTCCCATGTGTCTTCTTTTAAAGACACCAGTCATATTGGATTAAGGGCCCACCCTACCTCAGGAAGACCTCATCTTAACTAAGTACACGTGCAACCTTATTTCCTGAAAAAGAACATTCTGAGGTACTGAGGGTGAGGTGCTGGTCTTATATATTTTCAGAGAGGAATTATTTGATGAGTGCCCTAGGACCTGGGGAGGCGGTGGGAACTCTCCCCTGACCCATTTTGGAAGGTTCCTATTGAAACAGTGGAGGCTATTCATGTGCTAGATGTACCACCTTCAAGTTCAGGCCATCTCACTATAAGCTTCCTGGAATCCTAGACACTGGCACTGCTCAGAGTGTTAGAAAACATGTAGCCTGTGCTTTTTTATTTTATTTTTAAATTACATTTTACATTTAGTATTATTTTGTGTAAGTTTCAAGTGTAGTACTTTTCAAAGCAAGGGGTTTCTTATCAAGCTACACCTCATGGGGCACTTAGTGGTTAAACACAGAGAGCATGAGCTGCTTTCTCTGATGCAGTGGTGGAGATGGTAGGGCCCTAGTCACATCTACCCTCTTGCCTCAAAACTCTGCAGCTGCCTCCACTATTCTTGCATCAGAATTAGCCCCAAAAAACTTGTTAGTAACTTCGATTTCTAAGTCCTCCTCCCTCCCTGAACTACTGAATCAGTATCAGAAGTGGAAGGTTATGAATTGTGAATACCCTTTCCAGGTGATTCTTTGTGCTTACTCAGGTTTAGCGACTTCTCTCCTAATAATTTCATGGAGTACGGTTAAAAATCTCTCATCTAGCTCTAACCAGAGTTGTTCAGTGGTTGGAACATCAATCAGTGCACCAAAGAGTCACAGGTTTGATTCTCAGTCAAGGGCATGTACCTGGGTTGCAGGTTCCATCCCCGCCGGAGTTGGCACACATTGGGAAGCAACCAATTGATGTGTCTTTCTTACATAAATGTTTCTGTCTCTCTCCTCTGCCCTCCCTCCCTCCTTTCCACTCTCTCTGAAAAGCAATGGAAAAATGTTCTTGAGTGAGGATTAACAAATCTAAACAAAACAAAACAAATCTAGATCAACCCCTGAAAACAAAGAGACTGCTAAGCACACGGGCTGCCTGAGGCTGGTAGGCAAGGAGGCTGGACATTAGCACATCTTGGCTCCCTACCTCCCCACCCCAATTCTTCTGGTCTCCAGCCTCTTTGCAAGTTGTGTATAGGAGGCATCTCTTCATTTTCTAGCAGACTGGGGAGCAAGTCCATCTCTAAACTCTCAGAACATTTACCATGCATTACTTATCAATAAAAGGTATTTCTTTTGAGGATGAAAAATAAATCCGTTACTCATGTTTTTACCTAATAGAGCTCTGTATTCCCCAGGGCCAACATTTAGGCAACTTGTAAAAATTGATCTCCCGAAGCTAATGGTTTCAGAGGGGAGGTGAAGATTTTGGTCTAAGCCTCCTCTTTTCACTAATGGCTCAAATCACTTGGGACTGAAAGGAATTTCCAATGATGAAGGAGCATCTTAATAAGAAATGAGTGGGATAGTGCTGTAACCTTGAAATCTTGGCACTTTCAGTCTCATAAACCTGCCTATGTTTCTGAAAGCGCCCTTTGTGCCTCGTCTGGCACCCTGTGTAGGAGAGATCCCAGGCTTCTCATGAACCCAAGTGGCTGGAGTGGTGCTTGCGATTGTGTGAGGTGACACACACCAGGCCTTGGGGCTGCCTGTAAATGAAGGGCCTCTTAGCATTCAGGATTGAACCCTGGGTGGGCGACAAAGGAGCTCCTTCAACTTTTTTTCCTGTTGGCCAGTTACTAGAGCCATGTGATGCCGGTTGGAAGTGGATTAAGGAAGGGGGAACTTATTTCCATTAAGCAGAGGTGTAACTTGAGTTTGCAGTAGAAGGTAAAATAAGACAGGACTGTCAAACCTCATAATTTTCACCAGTGTGAATCCCCCTTCAAGTCCTGCAGGGATGTGTGAACACGATTTCAGCACTGGTCAACTAACACACGTGTTCTGTGGATGTTCTCCTGGGAAGTGTGCAGGGTGCTGATTTTTTCTGCATCCCTTGTTTGTTGGGAAGTGGCCCAATGGTTCCACAGAATACAGGCCAATTCTTTTGAAAGTCAACCTCATGACAGATCTAGGAAGCTACTACATGTCTATTTTATTTATTTATTTATTTATTTATTTATTTATTTATTTATTTAATTTATTTTGGATGTGACATTGTCTGTTTTTATACGAAGTTATTATAGGATCTGGGCAAGAGCTGGAGGAAAAACTTTGCTTTCTGTCTTCCAGCCAGCTACAGATGCAGCTGCACTTTTATGATAACAGTGCCATCTGGCACTCTCCTCGGAGATGGATGCTCCACTCATGACCCAGTTGTAACAAACAGAGCTGCTGCGTGTTGTGGAATGCCGTATCAGCACAGTAAGTGTGTCTTCTCTCTCTGTGGGCAGACTTCTAATGGGAAACAGTAGCTTGCTACATAATTTTGGGGTTCAAAAAGTGGGGGGAAATTTGTTGCTAAAATAGAAAGCACTTTCCTTTCTTCCATGATCTTTCTCTCAATGTGTCTTGCTATTTTTATTTGCTATTTAATGTCATTTTAAGTAAAGAAAAATTAAAAATTTAAATCATTGTCATGAATTTTACTCTTTATATTTTGCAATGTCAGTTTTAAATGGAAAGTTGAGAGCATTTAACTCATATGCACAAAATTACACAATGCATATTTTGTAAGTCATGCATGCTTGCATATTTCATTTTAACCAGAATGATGGAATTGCTACAGACACTAACTCAATTGTTTTTATTTCACTTCTTGGTTTATCTTCATTGTACCCACACTGTCACTTGACACTTACCTATGAATAAGGAGAACTGACAGAAAAAATAACTATGGGTTGCCCTGTCTTTTTCTTTCTATGACATCATTTTCAGTGTAAGTGGTTAGCTAACACAGAGAAATAACATGGATAAGGAAAGATGCCATAGTATTCCTTGGCAAATCTTATTTGTTATAATACCATTGCATTCTTTCTATGTTTGAAGCAAATGCTGGTTATAACAGAAAGCATGGCACCTTTGCTTACTTGGTACTCCTGCTTACTCAGTTGCAGACACAACATTCTTATAGTAAACTTACTTTGAGTGTCACTTAACTCCCATGCATATGGATCCATCAGAATTCTGTGCTAATGAGCAAATGGGATAACATGAACATTGCTGATATCTCCTCTGCTCATGTGTGTGTTCCACTTACAAAACAGAAGTTCAAACTATAAATTTCAAGATGGTGAGGGTAGAGCATTAACTCAAAGGTAGGGCCTTCTGTGCGCAGAGACCTGTGTGCCTGGGCAGGTTACACACCCCTAAAGCCAGCCTTGATGGGAAGTAGTCACAGAGTGTTTGGTAAGCATGAAACAAAGTCCAAAGACTTCAGGTGATCTTAAGTTGCCACTATGGGGAATTAAGCCCAGGACATGTCTTAGCTTAAATAGCATTCAGGATTCATGTCAGATGTCACCTTTCAGAGAGGTTTTCCTAACCACCCAGTCTAAAGCAACTCTCTCTTCATCATTTTTTCCCCACAGCAGTGGTTCTCAAACTTAATTGTGCATCAGATTGCTGAGTCTTACCTCCAGAGTGCCTGATTTAAAGCTGAATGAGGTCTGAGAATTTTCTTTTCTAATGAGTTCCCAAATGATGCTGATTTTGGTGATACAGATACTGAACTTTGAGAACCACTGCTCTATTTCATCACTCTGCTTTATTTTTCTTACAGCATATATCTGAAGTTTTCTTTTTATTTATTTACTAGGGCTTGAAATATGGCTAACTTGAATAGGTACACAATAAATATTTATTCAATTAGTTGATGAATACATGGCCTAGGAGTTCAACAAGTGAATGGTTATTAGGTGGTGGTGATTAGGGTAGGGTTAAGCATAGAAATACTCGTACCTATGTCCACATAGGAGGCAGTGCTGGTCAAATTTCCCTTTAGG
>PVJN01029030.1:0-26740 GCA_004026805.1 Lasiurus borealis | reverse complement strand
TCTCCGTACCTCAGCTTTTTGCAGTTCCTCTGGGTGTCTTTGAGCCCCTCTCTTTCCTTCTAGCTGTAGAACTTCCACTCAGCCAGCTTTCCTGTGGTTCTGGATGATGTCTGTTCTGTCTTTTAGTTGTAGTTTTGAAATTGTTGTGCGAGGCAGCAGTGTAGGTGTTTACCTATGCCGCCATCTTGGCTCCTCTCCGCAATGAGCATACTTACAACAAACTAAGGAAAGCATGAGTATTAATAGTAGTATCAGATTAAGTAGAGTTTATGGCAGAAAGCAATGCATCAGATAATTTTTAAATGTTTAATACAGAAATATATCATAAAGAGAAAAATGAGTCAAAGTTAGGAAAGTGGCTTTGGAAGAAGAAAATCAAATTGAGAAAAAGAGGACATGGCAGACTCCAGGAAAACTAATGAATTTGGGAGGGGTTCTTAATGTGGAACTGAATAAAATCTATATGTAGGAGGCCTATCACTTCTTAAAAGCAGAATCATTGTAGTTTTAATTGAGGTTGAATATATTTTCATATATCTATTGGCTGTTTAATTTCAGCATTATTCCTGGTTGCCAAGACACGGAAACAACCAAAGTGTCCTGTGATAGAGGGCTGGGTAAAGAAGATATGGTACATATACACAATGGAATACTAAGCCATAAGAAAGAATGAAATAGTGTCATTAGTAAAAATATGGATGGACCTTGAGAACATTATGCTAAGTGAAATAAGTCAGGCAGAAAAATCAAAGAATCATATGATTTCACACATGTGAGATATAAAACTTATGAATACAAACAGCATTGTGGTGGTTGCCAAAGGGAGGGAGGTGGGGGGAAAAGGAGTCTTAACATGATTTGATGGAGAAGATTTGACTTTGGATTGTGGGCACATGGTGCTATATACAAATTTTGTAACTTAGAAATCCACACATGAAACCTATACGTTCATGTTGACCAATACCACCACAATAAAATAAAACAGAAATAGTAGAGGCCAAAAGGCAGCAGGATGACATATTCAAAGAAAAAAACTCTCAATCAAAAATTCTATATCCAGCAAAACTACTCATCAAAAAAACTAAAGGTGTAATAAAGAGATTATAAAATAAAGAAAATTTGTTTGCATATCTGCCTTACAAGAAATTCTAAAGAAAATCCTCAGGATGAACAAAAATAACAACAGATCATAGCTTGTTATGAAGACATAACACTGGAAAAGTTAATGACATAAAAAGACATGAAGGGCCTAGCTGGTTTGGCTCAGTGGGTAGAGCATTGGCTAGGGGACCAAAGGGTCCCAGGTTTGATTCCAATCAAGGGCACGTACGTTGGTTTCAAGCTCCTTCCTGGCCCAGGCCCTGTTCAGAGCTCATGCAGTAGGCAACCAATTGATGTGTGTCTCTCACATGAATGTTTCTCTTTCCCTCTCTCTCCCACTCTTCCTAAAAATCGATGGGAAAATATCCTGTGACAATTAAAAACAACAAAAGACAGGGAAGAAGCCAATATAAAAAGGCTACATCTGGTATTATGCCAACTATATGACCTTCTGGAAAAGGCAAAATATGGAGACTGTAAAAAGATCAGCAGTTGCCATGTAGTGAGAGAAGATGAATAGAAAGAGCATAGAGGATTTTTAGGGTAATGAAAATATTCTGTATGATACTGTATTGATGTATATAGTTGGGTGAGCAAAAGTAGGTGTCTAGATGTAATACAAGTAATCCTACATAATAAAAGCCCAGCATATTGAAATGGCAGAATAACCAGAGACCAGAACTACCATGGTCCCTCATCCCAGCCAGCTGCTCCCAGCGAGTGGTTAGGGGTGATCAGGCATGCAGGCAAGCCATAAAGGGCAGTCAGACAGGAATGCAGAGTACTTAGTGATGATCAGGCAGGCAGAGGTAATTAGGGGTTATCAAGCAAGTAGAGGTGGTTAGGGATTATCAGCAGGCAGGCAGAGTGGTTAGGCGAAATCTGGCAGGCAGAGGTGAATAGGGGCAATCAAGTAGGCAGGCATAGTGCTTAGGAGCAATCAGGCAGGCAGAGGCAGTTAGGGGTGATGAGGCAGGTAGAGTTCTTAGGGGCAATCAGGGAGGCAGAGTGTTTAGGGGTGGTCATACAGGCAGAGGTGTTTAGGGGAAATCAGGCAGACAGAAGCAGTTAGGGGCCATCAGGCAGGCAGGCAAGCAGTTAGGGGCCAGTGGTTCTTTCCATATCAGTTTAAGCCTTATCCACAGGGATCCTCGTGGGATCAAGCCTAAACAAGTAGTTGGATATCCCCCTGAGGGGTCCTGGATTTCAAGAGGGTTCAGTCCATGCTGAGGGACCCCCCGACCCATGCACTCATTTCATGGCCTCTAGTTAATAAAATAAGTAATAATGCAATAATAAACTCTGGTGTATGCATAATTGTTCCAAATCCATAGAATGAACAATACTAAGAGTGAATCTTCAGATAGACTGTGGACTTTGGGTGATTATGAAATGTCATTGTAGGTTAACCTTTGGTAACAAATGTTCCATTTTGGTGAATAATGTCAATAATGAGGAAGGACATGCATGTCTGTGGGGCAGAATGTGAGTAATGATCTATGTCTATTTTACTCTTATTTAAAAGACAGTGGTATAAAACAATAATATGAAATTACTAGAGCAGTGGTTCTCAACCTTTCTAATGCCACAACCATTTAATACAGTTCTTTGTGTAGTGGTGAATCGTAATGTAAATATCTGTGTTTTCTGATGGTCTTAGGCGACCCTGCTAGTGGTTCTCAACCTGTGGGTCACTGCTGTAGAGCCCAAGACCATCAGAAACAGGTCACGACCCACAGATTGAGAACCACTGTACTAGAGGCTCATTGCACAGCATTCTCATACTCGGGGAGGAGGTAGTCCCTTAGCCCAGATTGCGAGAGGGTGCATGCCAGGCCGAAGAACTCCACTAATGCACAATCGGGGCCAGGGAGGGACACAGGAGGTTGGCCAGTCAGGGAGGGACTGTAGGAGGTCCCCATAGCATGTCCAGTCCGTCTTGTTCAGTCCCAATTGGCCAGACCCAGCAGCAAACTAACCTATTGGTTGGAGCGTCTGCCCTCTTATAGTTCAGTGCACATCATAGCTACTGGTCGACTGATCAACTCTCTGCCCCTGGTGGTTAGTGCATGTCATAGTGAGCAGTTGAGTGGCCTTAGCAAATCATTAGCATATTATGCTTTGATTGGTTGAATGGGCAACTGGACACTTAGTATATTAGGCTTTTATTATATAGGATTACTCAGCTTACAACATATGAAGATATATGAAAATAACATAAAAAAGGAAGAAAATGGAGCTATATTAGAGCAAAATGTCTATTTTTTTTCTGACAATAGTTATTATTATCCTGAAGTAGATTGTAATTACTTACAGTAGATTGTAATAAAGTACTGATTATTGTAAACCCCACAGCAACCACTAAGAAAATGACTAAAAAGGAGTCCAAAAAACAAAGAATTAACGTAGTACACTAAAGTATATCTATTTGAAATAAAAGAAGGTAATATAATAAAGCTTAAGGATAAAAAATATCCCAGACATAGAAGAATATTAAAATAGAAGTCCAGCCCTGGCGGGTGTGGCTCAGTTGGTTGGAGCATCATCTTGTATAATGAAAGGTGGTGGATTCTATTCCTGGTCAAGGCACATACTTAAGCTGCAGATTTGATCCCTGAGGGGTGCCTACAGAAGGCAACCAAGTTCAATAGGAGAAAAAAAAAAGGTGGCGGCAGAATAGACAGATGTGTCCCAAGCCTTGTCCCGGGGCAGACAGAAAGAACATCTGAGGCTTGCACAGAGAATGTTTGTTGGCGAGTTAATGTTTGTTGGAGCTATACTCTAGGAGAAGGTGGGGGACTGCTGGATGGGGCTCTCCTAACCGGGAAGCCTCCACTGCTGCTGGGTTCCCTCCTGGAGCCACCAACTCAGGCCTGGAGACCAAGCCATCTTGAAGGGGAAAATGGATGTTATTAGAAGCCTGAAAATCTACATCTGTGGCAACCACCAAACAGCTGCAAACTCCAGAACACTAGTCCCTAATTGGCACAAACACACGGATTCAGAGAAACTCTACACTCCACGACGGAAAGATAGGATTTCGTCTAGGATAAGGTGAAGTCTCTGCTCCCAGCAGGACTGAGAAACGTGCGCACTGAGAGAGCTGGAGGACCAGGGGAAGTCTGCACCAAGAGAAATCATTAGCTGTTGGGGCTGGTGTGATCCATGAAAGTGGGAGAGGGTCCTCAGAGCTGCTAAGAGAGGGGATCTCTAAAAAAGAACTCATTTTTATCTGACGCAGAAGAACAGCCTGGGAGTTTTGAAAGTGTGCCAGCTGCTTGGCCATGAGGGAAAAAGGGGACTGCACAGACTTGCATGCAGCTCTGGAGTTTGCGCACTTCAGCCTTTTCCTCTTCAGATCCTTGCTTCTGATTGCTAAGCCCAATATATAGGATCACCCAGTTGGGGACAGCCTAGGAGACTACAAGAGAAAGTTGTTTTTCTGGAAACTGGGAATCAGAGCTGGGAGTGACCATCAGAGAGCTCACTCCCACAAACCAGTATTGAGTGCCACAGGGAAAGCAGGATGAAAGCAAAGACTAGAGAGGACCTATAGATCCCGACGTCAATCCAGAAACACTGCCACCCAGGGGCTGAATCATAAATTGACTCTTGAATAATCACAAATGAAGGAATACAAGAAATTAAGACACATTGCCTGCTTAAAAATCAGGACTGTCTTATAACACTGAGGAGCAGTGGAATGCAGGAAACTGCAATACTGTCCTGATTGGAAAACAGGTGTACCAAATAAAAAGGGAGGAAGTGAATGACCTTCACTACTGTACATTTTATTACTTTTATTTTTTATTTTTCATCTTTTACTTAAGAAAATATATTTTTCTTTTTATCTTCACGTGATTTTACCATTTTAATTATTACATTTTATTTCCAATTGTATTATTACTACTACTATTTTACCTTCTGTTAAAAAGGTAAAATTTTCTCTTTATTTTACTGTGGTATTAGTGTTCTACACAAAAAAAATGAAAACAGAGCAATCCAAAATCTCTGAGACACAGCAAAAGCACTGTTGAGATGGTATATCAGAGCTCTACAAGCCTACTGCAAAAAACAAACAAACAAACAAACAAAAACAAAACAACGGTAATAAATTACCTAACTCTACAAATCAAAGAGTTATACAGCAACAAGAAAAGCCCAGGGTAGGCAGAAATAAGTAAATAATAAAGATCAGAGCATAGATAAACACCATTGAGACAAAAAAAAAATACAAAAAAAAAATCAACAAAACTTAGAACTGGTTTTTTGAAAGGATAAACAAGATTGATGAACCTCTAGCCAGGCTAACCAAGAAGCAAAGAGGGAGAGGGGATCCAAATACATAAAATCATAAAAGAGGTGAAATAGCAATAGATCCCACTGAAATACAAAGAATTGTTTTAAAAAATACTATGGACAACTCTATTCCACAAAACTGGACATCTGGAAAAAATGGACATATTCCTAGAAAAATACAACCTTCTAAAACTCACTCAGGAAAAATCTAAGCAACTCAATGGGCCAATAACTGTGGAAGAAATTGGAGAAGTCATCAAAAACTTCCAGCAAACAAAAGCCTGGGCCAGACAGCTTTATTAGGGAGTTGTACCAAACATTCAAGGAAGAATTAAAATCTATCGTCCTCAGACTATTCCAAAAAATTCAAGAGTAAGGAACACTTCCAAGCTTCTTCTATGAAGCCAGCATCACCCTAATACCAAAACCAGATAAAGACAACACAATGAAAGAGAATTACCAATATCCCTCATGAACATACATGCCAAAATCCTCAACCAAATTTTAGCAAAATTGAGCAGTACATCAGAAAGATCCTACACCATGACCAAGTAGGATTTATCCCAGGAATAGAAGCATGGTACAATATTCGCAAATCAATAAACATGATATATCACATAAACAAACTGACACATAAAAAGTACATAGTCATATCAATTGATGCAGAAAAAGCATTTGACAAAATCCAACACCCCTTTCTTGATAAAAACTCTCAGCAAAGTGGGAATAGAATGTTCATACCTCAACATAATAAAAGCTATATATGATAAACCCACAGCCAACATCATACTCAATGGGTAATAACTAAATCCATTTCCCCTAAGAACAGGAACAAGACAGGGATGCCCACTCTCACCTCTCCTGTTTGACATAGTACTAGAAGTATTAGCCATTGCAGTTATACAAGAAGAAGAAAGAAAAGGCATCCAAATTGGAAAAGATGACATGATATTGTACATTAAAAAATTTGAAAAACTAATAGACTTAATAAATAAATTTGGCAATATAGCAGGACACAAAATTAATGCCAAGAAATCTATGACATTTCTCTGCACCAATACTAAACTTACAGAAAGAGAGACTAAAAAAGCAATCCCATTTACCATTGCACACAAAAAAATAAGATACCTAGGAATAAACTTAATTAAGGAGGTAAAAGACCTATATGCCAAAAACTACAGGACACTGATAAAAGAAATAGAAGAAGACATACACAGATGGAAGAATGTACCATGTTTGTGAATTGGGAGAATCAACATCATTAAAATGTCAATACTACCCAAAGCAAATTATAGATTAAATGCAATCCCCATTAAAATACCAATGGCATAATTCACAGACCTAGAAAGAACTCTACAAAAATTCATCAGGAATAAAAAAGACCCTAGATAACCACAACAATCCCAAGAAATAAGAACAAAGTAGGTTCAATATCACATTTCAAGCTATATTACAAAGTCACTGTTCTCAAAACTGCCTGGTACTGGGACAAGAATGGACACATAGACCAATGGAATGGAATAGAATTGAGAATTCAGATATCAACCCAAACCACTATGCTCAATTAATATCTGACAAAGGAGGGATGAAAATACAATAGAGTCAATACAGTTTCTTCAATAAATGGTATTGAGAAAATTGAACACATACATGCAGAAAAAAATGAAACTAGACCACCAGCTTACACCATACACAAAATCAATTCAAAATGAATACAGGACTTAAACATAAGATGGGAAATCATAAAAAAATACTAGAGGAATCCATAGGTTTTAAAATCTCAGACATATGCTGAAGCAATTTCTTCACTGATACTGCTTCTAGGGCAATGGAAGCTAAAGAGAAAATAAACAAATGGGACTACATAAAAATAAAAAGCTTCTGCACAGCAAAAGAAACTACTGTATTAACAAAACAACAATAAAGCCCATTGTATAGGAGAATATATTTGAAATGTTTTCACTGATAAAGGTTTAATCTCCAACATCTATAGGCAACTTATACAACTTAATAAAACGAAGATAAATGATCCAATAAAAAAATGAGCAACAGACCTAAATTGAATCTTTTCGAAAGAAGACAGAAGGAAGAGCAAGAGACACATGAATACATGTTCAAAGTCACTAATTATCTGAGACATGCAAATCAAAATGACAATACCGTACCATCTCACACCTGTCAGAATGTTTATCATCAACAAATCATGTGTTGGCGTGAATGTGGAGAAAAAGGAACCTTTGTGCACTCTTAGTGGGAATGCATACTGGTGCAGCCACTGTGGAGAACAGTATGGAGTTAGCTCAAAAAACTAAAAATGGAGCTCCCTTTTGACCCAGTAATCCCACTCCTAGGAATATATCCCATGAAACTAGAAACACCCTCAGAAAGGATTTATGCACCCCTATATTCATAGCAGCACAATTTACGATTTGGAAACAGCCTTGATCCCTACCAGAAGATGACTGGATCAGAAGACTATGCTACATCTACACAATGGAATACTATGCTGCCATAAAAAGAAGGACTTCTTACCATTTGCAGGAACCTGGATGAACTGGAGAGCATTAAGCTAAGTGAAATAAGCCAGTCAATGAAAGAAAAATACCACATGAACTCACTCATTTGTGGATAATGAAGAACGTTATAAACTGATGAACAAAAAAGATAAAGAGGCATTAAACATCAAACAGACTGTTAGATAACATTGCAAAGTTTAGGGAGATGTAGGTAGATAAGAGATCAACTGAAGGACTTATATGCATGCATATAAGCATAGCCAATGCACACAAGACACTGGGGGATGAGGGCATGTGTAGGAGTTGGGAGAGGACAATGGGAAAATATGTACACGTGTAATACCTTAATAAAAAAATGGAAAAAAATAAAAAATAAAAGCAATAGATTAATTTTTTAAAAAGAGGGCAACCAAGTGCTCTTTCACAATCATTTTTCTCTCTCCCTCTTCCTTCCTCTTTACCTAAAATCAATAAGCATATCTTCTTTGGTCAAAATTTTTAAAAAATTAGCAGGTGTCCAACTATATCAATATTTTTTACACATAAGTAGATTAAATGTTTCAATCAAAAATCAAATATTGTCAAACTGAGTTTAAAAAACAAACACAAAATATCCAACTATATCTGTCTACAATATTCCACTATATCTTAAATTCAGGTATAGTACTAATAGGTTGAAAGTTAAAGAGCTGGAAAAAGAGACACCACACAAAGAGTAACCTTAAGAGTTGGAGTGAATGCACTAATATCAGGTAAAACATGCTTTAATAAAAAATAAAATAAAAACTTGATATAAAGAGGAACATTTAATAATGCTAAAGTCATTTTGACTGGGAAATGGAATATATAGTATATCTTTATGTGTGTGTGTGTGTTTATATACACACATACATATACATATATATATATATATATATGTATGTATATATATATGTATATATATATATGTTAGAGGCCCATTGCATGAAGATTTGTGCAATAGGCCTTCCTTCCCCTGGCTGCTGGCACCAGTTTTCCTCCAGCACCTGGAACCTAGGCCTTTGCTCAGCCACAGTGGTGAAGCCAAACCTCAAGGCTATGCTTCTCTGCTCCAGCCACAGTGGAGAAGCCAAGCCTCTTCAGTCTTCAGTCATATTCTCTTCAGTCCTCAGTCTTCAGTCTTCTCTCAGGCTAGAGCCTTCAGTCTTTGCTCCATGCCTGCATAAGCAAATTAACCAGCCTTCTTTGTTGAGTTATTTTGCATATTCACACCTGATTGGCTGGTGGGCACCATGGAGGTATGGTCAATTTGCACCTTTCTCTTTTATTTGTATAGATTCATATCCTATATAATAAAGAGGTAATATGCAAATTGAACATCACTCCAATACACAAGATGGCCACCCCCATGTGGAAGAAAAATGGCTGCCAGGGGAGGGCAGTTGGGAGAAGCCAGGTTTGCAAGGGAGAGCAGTTGTGGGCAGTCAGGCCTGCGGAGGAGGGAATTAAAAGATAACTGGGCCAGCAGGGGAGGACAGTTGGGGAGACCAGGCCTGCAGAGGTAGACTGCTAGGGGTGATCATACCAACAGGAGAGAACAGGTAGGGGCAATCAGGCTGGCAGGGGAGCAGTTAGGTATTAATAAAGCTGGTAGGGGAGTGGTTAGGGGGTGATCAGGCAGGCAGGCAGAAGCAGTTAGGGGAAATCAGGTAGGCAGGCAGACAAGCAGTTGGAAGCCAGCAGTCCTGGATTGAGAGAGGGATGTCTGACTGCCTTGGGGGATTGCACCCTAACAGGCAGTCAGACATCCCTCAAGAGGTCCCAGATTGGAGAGGGTGAAGGCTAGGATGAGGGACACACACAAACACACATACACACACACACACACTCACACACACATACACAGTGTCCAGATTATGATCTCTGAACACGTAATAATCTGGCCACTCAGTATATATATAATTACATACTTAAAATGAAAACTATACATATATACATATACATATACATATACATATACATATACATATTCATATACATATATATATTTACCTGGCAAGGGAGATACCATGATCACGAAGGTGGTTTTCCCAGGGTGAGGCTTATCCATTGCACTCTGGATGTGCTGACCCCTGCGATTTCCCCAAATGTGGGAAACTCAACTGCATAATTTGTGGTAGTAGGGGACTGCATTCACACTCTCCCCTTTTAAAAAAAATAATAATAATTAATTAATTTAAAAACACACACACATATATATATATATATATATACATACATATATATGTATATATATATATATGTGTGTGTGTGTGTGTGTGTGTGTGTGTGTGTGTGTATTAGAGGCCTGGTGCATGAATTCATGCATGGGTGAGGTCCAGCCAGCCTGGCCAGAGGGAGGGTACATGGGTGGTTGGCTGGCCTGCCTGTTAGTTGAACTCTTGGTCAAGGGGACAATTTGCATATTAGCCTTTTATTATATAGAGATCATAATAATCTGGCCCTTCGGTATATGTATTAAATGCCCAAGTAAATGAAGCAATAAATGACAATTAAAGAGAAAGAGACAAATAATAGTTGCAGACCTTAGCACTCACCCCAATCTTAAGTGATGGAATAATTATTTAGAAATTAACAAGGATATTTTTTATATCAATTATTCTATCAGTTTGACCTGAGATCTCTAGAACACTCCACCAAATAAAAGCAGAATACACATTCACTCTGAGTGCACATGGAGCACTTTCCAAAATAGAACACATTCATAGAACATATCTCAGTATATGCAAGAGGCAATAAATTACAGTGTTTTTTTTTTAACTGTTGAAGAAGTTAGTTATAAATCATCAATCAAAAGAGGAATTGTTTTGTTTAGACAGAAATGTTCCAAGACTGGATTGTGTTGCTGGTTGAAATACTCTATAATTTAATTTTAAAAATCACTAATTACATACTTAAAATGAAAACTTTATATGTAAGTTATACCTCGATAAATGTTTAAAAAAATAGTGAAAGGATAATCACATTTACCTTATTGGCTTACATGAGTAAAATGATAAAGTTTTGTGTTTTTTTAATATATTTTATTGATTTTTTACAGAGAGGAAGGGAGAGGGATAAAAAGTCAGAAACATTGATGAGAAAGAGAGATATCGATCAGCTGCCTCCTGCACGCCCCACACTGGAGATGTGCCTGCAACCAAGGCACATGCCCCCGACTGAAATCAAACCTGGGACCTCTCAGTCCGCAGGCCAACGCTCTATTCACTGAGAGAGTTAAAAGTAGAATAAATTGGACAAATAATTTTTCTGTATGTCAAAAATAATAGTTTAAGAATGTCAGTTACTTCTGAATTACTTTATAGATATAATGAAATTTCAGTGAAAATCATAGGGAAATTTTTATTTGATTTGATTTCCAACCTGACAAAATCTAAAGTTCTTCTGAAAGTTAAATACACAAAAGAAATGCACAGAATATTTTGAAAGGACGATAAATGAATTTCACAAGCTATACTAGGAACTGAACCATATTTCTAAGTTATGATAGCTAAAATATTATAATACCAATATAGGAATAGAATTAAACTGGGCAAAATATCCAAGAAATACTAACATTTTATATGTTCTAGTACACAATTTTTTGAAATAATTCAATAATCTTTGTTAGTATAAATTTTATAAACTTTTATATGGAAATGAGGTGAGGCTTAATTCATAATTGCATAAAATTTGAAATAATCTAAACACATGAGTAGGGGATTGGTTAAGATAACCAGTTAACTTATAACTCGCAAGTAGGAAGGAATATCATACTATAATAAAACTTACTATTCTCTGTCATTATATAACGATGATTCCTGTAAACTGTATGTTAAATGAAATAGCAAATAAAAATTATATAAATGATATGATTATAATTGAATAAACAAAGCCAAAATAACTCTATAAAGAGAATAATAGGAAATACACCAATATGTTAATTGGAATTTTGTGCTTTCTTGTAGATCTTGTAGATTGAGTAGAATTTTTAATATTTATTTATAATTTAACATTATAAAGATGAGCAAACATTTTTAGTAATTTTTTAAGAATTATATAAAAATTTTAATTATAAGTAATTTTTTCAGGATTCATAGCAAATTTTTTAAAAATACTTCTAATTTTAAAATTCTGGTTGTATTATACAGAAAATTTGTTGAACATGCCAAGTGCTTATTCTCTTCATGATTTTTATACTTTCAACTATTTGGCCCAAAGAATACCAATTTTAAAAGGTGTAATAATTAAAACAGTAAAATACTAATATAGATATAGATAATATTTATTAAACAAAATACTTAGGAAATATGGAGAAGGGACCTGAGTTCCCCAAGATATGTGATCAATGCCAGCGACCTGGTAGCAGGCCAGGGGACCCCAAGGCAGGTGCTGGGTGTGGAGGCCACGGGGGTATAGGCTGCCAAGGAGATAGAACTGAACCTCACATAACCCTGCTTGACCCCAGAGAATGACTGGTTAGCCAGAAAAGGGTAAGATTCCTCAGGGAAGGAACAACCTAAAACAGGCACAGTCGCAGAGGGGCCATCAGGAGAGAACTTGGGGGTCAACAGAGGTGGGTCAAACCCTCACCCCCCCAAACTTGCAGTGGTCTGAACCCTCACCCTTTCTGAGGGAGGTCTCCTGTCCCCATGGCTATTTCACTTACAGCACAGATCGGGACCCATTTAATAGACAGAGACTTGGCCCAGCTCACATAGAAACCCAGGTAACAGAGACTTGACCAACAGCAGCTGCCCTATATTTAAATCCAGCCTAGCACCAAGAATGCTCAGTGCCTACTCAAGAATGCAAATAATTCTTTCCAGTAATATTTACAGGAAAAACAGATTTTTGATAGTGTATTAAATTTACAGTAAAAGAATAATTAAGCTTTTAGATTAATTTAAATTGGCTAATTGAAATAAGTAAATATTCATGGATTGGTAGAATCAACATTATCAAAATGTCCATACTACCAAAAGCAATCTATAAATTTGTTCAGTTTCATCAGTAGTTATCAGCCTCTTCAGGTTTTTTGTCTTTTCTTTAATGAGTTTTGGAAGCTTGTATTTTCTAAGAACATGTCCATTTTATCTAGGTTGTCCAGTTTGTTGGAGTATAGATGTTCAAAGTATTATTTTTATAATTCTTTGTATGCCTGTGGAGTTGATTGTTACTTTTTTCATTTCTGATTTTGTTTATTTGGGTCATCCCTCTGTTTCTAGGATAGCCTAGCTAGAGGTTCAACAATCTTGTTTATCCTTTCAAAGAACTAGTTCTTGGTTTTATTGATCTTTTGTACTGCTTTTTTTGTTCTCTATGTCATTTATTTCTGCTCTGCTATTTATTATTTCTTTCCTTCTGCTTACTTTGGGCCTTTCTTCTTGCTCTCTCTTCAATTCTTTAAGTTGTAGGGTTAGATTATTTACTACTATTTTTTCTTGTTTTTGAGGTAAGCCTGTAGAACTATGTACTTTCCTCTCAGGACTGCATTCACTGTGTCCCAAAGATTTTTGATTGTGTGGTTTTATGGCCATTGGTTTTCAGGATGCTTTTTATTTCTTCTTTGATCTCTTTGATAACCCAATCATTGTTTAATAGCATTCTAATTAGCCTCCAAGTATATGGGTGTGTGTTGTTTTTTTCATTGTTTTTATTGTAAACTAGAGGCTGGTGCACAAAATTCGTGCATGGAGAGGTGTGTCCCTCAGCCCAGCCAGCACCCTCTCCAATATGGAACACCTCAAAGAATGTCTGACTTCCTGTTTAGGCCTGATTGGTCCTAAACGGGCAGTCAGACATCCCTCTCATAATCTAGGACTGTTGGCTCCCAACCGCTCGCCCACTTTCCTGCCTGATTGCCCCTAACTGCTTTAGCCTGCCAACCAGATCACCTCGTAACAACTCCCCACCATTCTGACTGATGCCTAACTGTTCCCCTGCCAGCCTGTTTGCCCTTAACTGCCCTCCCTTGTAGGCCTAGTCACCCCTAACTGCCCTCTACTGCCAGACTGGTCACCCCCAACTGCCCTCTTCTGCAGGCTTGGTCCTCCACAACTGCCCTCCCCTGATTACCTCATCATTCCTAACTGCCCTCCACTTCCAGCCTCATCGCCTCTAACTGCTCTCCACTTCTGGTCTGGTCCCCCACCAATTATCCTCCCCTGCAGGCCGAGGTCCCCCTAAACTTCCCTCCCTTGCAGGTCTGGGTCCCCCTAACCTGCCCTCTCCTGCAGGCCTGGTTACTTCTAACTGCCCTCCCTTCTAGGCTTGATTGCCCCCACCTGCTCTCCCTTGCAGGCCTGGTCCCTCCCAACTGTCCTCCCCTGCTGGCAATCTTGTGGCAGCCATCTTGTGTCCACATGAGGGCAACCGTCTTGTTTGTTGAAGTGACAGTCAATTTGCATATTACTATGTTATTAGATAAGATGATTTCTAATTTTATGCCATTATGACCTGAGAAGATGCTTGATATGATGTCAGTTTTCTTCATTTTGAAGAGACTGCCTGTGTCCTAAAATGTGGTCTATCTTTAAAAATGCCCCGTGTCCCCTGGAGAAGATGATATATTCTATAAAGTTGGGGTAAATGTTCAGATGTCAATAAATTCCATCTAATTTAGTGAGTCACTTAGGATTGCTGTTTCTTTATTGTTTGTTTGTTTGTTTGTTTGTTTGTTTTGTTTAGAGGATTTTCCAGTGGTATCAATTAGGTATTAAAGTCCCCTGCTATGATTGTATTGCTGATGTTATCTCCCTTGATATCTTCCAGAAGTTTTTTTTTTTAATGTATTTGAATGCTCCTATATTGGGTGCATATATGTTTACCAGAGTTATATCCTCTTGTTGAGTTTTTCCCTGTCTGAGGGTTCCAAATCCACCGTTGGTTCCTTTCACCACTGACTAGAGATATACAGGGTGTCCCCAAAATGTATACACAGGTTGAATACCTACTAATTCCATTGTATTTAAGCATGAAAAGTAAGAACAACAATGGAGATGTCATCTGTTAAAAGTGCAGGTGTAAACAGCAGTTGGATATCCCCTGAGGGGTTCTGGATTGGAGAAAGTGCAGGTCAGGCTGAGGGACCTTCCTCCTACCGCCCCATGCACAAATTTTGTGCACCAGGCCTTTAGTAGATATATACACTTATAAGGAACTGTCAGCAGCCATCTGTCTCACTCAGGCACATTGTTATAAAGTCAGAAGTTATAGGGACTTGTCTTCCTGGCACTGGAACCCTGGTATTGAGGGTCTGGTGTGAGTCTGGGACACCTGAATCCATAGGAAGGACCTCTGCAGCCAAGATATCCCTCCTGACTTTAAACATACCTCCAGCCCCTCCTACCAGTCTGGATGTGGCTTCTTCTCTAAATCCTTAGTTGTAGGACTCCAATTCAGTTAGATTTAAAGTGGTTCTGAATGATGGTTGTTCTGTAGTTTAGTTATATTTTTGCAGTGGTTGTGGGAGGATTTGAGTATGCTACCATCTTGACTAGAAGTGCCCCAGAACTGTATATTTTCTATTATGGTAAAATACATTTAACATAAAACTTATACAGTGGCACCTCAAGATACAAGTGCCCTAACATATGAGATTTTTGAGATATGAGCCATCGAGCAAGCGATTTTTGCTTTGAAATACTAGCAACATTTGAGATAGGAGTAATAGGCCGGCTGCACACAACCCACCAGTTTACCGCCACTTGAGTATCTCATACTTTCCCACGCCTCAAGGTTACGGAACGAATTAAACTCATATCTCGAGGTACCACTGTATTTTAACCATTTTTAAGTGTACAGCTCAGTGGCATTAAGTATATTCGCACTGTTATACAGCCATCACCACCATCCATCTCCAGAACCTTTTCATCATCCAAACTGAAACTATCTACTATCAATACTCTTCATTCCTCTACCCACTGCCCCTAGTAAACACTTTTCTGTTTCCTGTCACTATGTATGTGACTACTCTATTTACATTATATAAATGGAATTATAAAATGTTTCTTCTTTGGTGATTGGCTTATTTGACATAGCATAATATCTTTAAGTTTCATATACATTTATAGCATGTATTGTAATTTCATTCCTTTTAAGGTTGAATAATATTCCATTGTATGTATAGTATGTATAGACAACATTTCCTCTTTCCATTCATCAATTTATGTGCACTTATGTGGTTTTCTGTTTTTGGCTATTGAAAATAATGGTGCTGAGTAGAAACCAATATGGTGGCATAGGTGAACACCTAAACTGCTGCCTCGCACAACAATTTCAAAACTACAACTAAAAGACAGAACGGACATCATCCAGAACCACACGAAAGCTAGCTGAGTGGAAATTCTACAACTAGAAGAAAAGAGAGGGGCTCATGGAGACTCAGAGGAACTACAAAAAGCTGAAGTACAGAGACACACCCATGGAGAGGATAAGCAACAGGGTCTGGCTGACTTCCTCTAGCAGGAGGGAGACAGAAACTCATGACTGAATTGAACCCCAGTTATGAGTGAGACTTATACAAGGGAGTCTGGACTGTTGTGAAAAGGGAGGAGTGAAGAGAAACTTAGAGGATCAGTGAAAGAAAGAGTTCTGGAGGTGTGTGCAAAAGTGCCCACACAGAGAAATGACTGCTGATTGTGCCGCTGGCTTTCTCTAGCGGGAGGAAGATGGAACCTCCCTACTGTGCTGAAATACAGGTTGGACTGCAATGAACCCCAGTTTTGGACAAGACCCAGCGGACCCCCACTCATATGGGTCCTCAGAGCCCACAGAAACACAGAGGAGCTGGAAAGACAGAGTTCTTGAGGTGCATGAACATGACTGTGTGCAGAGAGAGCTGAGCGATTATCGAAGGACACTGTAACCCAGGGGCCAGGTAGGGCAGGACTGAAGGGAAGCCAAAACTGTCTGCTCAGTCACGAGACTCTTCCCCATCCAAGTTTAGAACAGAGGCTTTTCCAATCTTGCAAGTCTTAAGGCGGAGTCCAGCCCAGAAATTCTCCTGATGTTGACACAACTGATCCTCACAACCAATTGGCTTGGAGGTCAATTCCCCGCCAGTGATACCAACAACAATCAAGATGTACCTACAACAAGGCTGTACACACAGTCCACAAAGAGGTGCACAAAGAGAGTCCACCTCAGGTAACTGGGGAGGTGGAGCTACTGGGCGATATAGGACACCTAGCACACAAAACTACTCTACCAACTCAGGGAAGCAGATGCAGAGACAAAGGAACAGATCACAAACAAAAGAAATGGATGAAAACAAATGACTGGATATAAAGTTCAAAATCACAGTTATAAGGTTTTTCAAGAATTTCCTAAAAAAGATGGATAAATTTAGCAAGACCCTAGAGGATATGAAAAAGGACCAAATAGAAATTAAACAAATACTGACTAAAGAAGAGAGAGGGTAAAGATGGCAGCTGGCAGGATGGAGGTGAGGAAGAGGAAGTGAGTGAGGGGATGACAGGAGAGTGTGTGGATGTGTGTGGTGTGTATGTCAGTGAGTAAGGGACAGTTAAATCTAGCAGGAGCAGCAGGGGCTAGCAGTCCAGGCTCACTTGGACAAGGAGAGACTACTACCACGGCAGGCACTCCTGGACTGTGAGATTCAGGCACAGAGTCCATGCCATCTTGAAGGGGAAAATGGCCTTTCTTTGGGAACTCATCAACACCACCAAACAGACAGAACTTGAAACTGCCCTTGGACCCAGCAGCCACTCTAGCCAAAACCCTGCTGCTACGCTTCAGACCCGCAGACCTTGGGACCTCCACCTCCAAAGCAATAAGTGCAATATCCCCCTCCCCAGCTGAGAACTCTGGTCCATATTAGTGTGTTTCCAGTGTGCAAGCAACCAGGGCACTCAGCTCCCTAGGCAGTTCCTGGGAGCTAATGGGAGCCCCCATGGGTGTGATTTTGTACAGACAAGAGCACATGGCTCAGTGGTAGAATTTCTAAACTCCCTCCTGCTAAATAACTACCCATATTTACCCCTGCAGCTCAACCTCAGTGCAGGGCCCCTCAGGGTGTGTCATCAGAGGTCTGATCCAAAGAATAAATAAATAACACAATCCTCCACAAAGAAACAGGATACCTGAGCTCATCTATCCACAGCTCGCTCTGGAAGCAGTGCTGAGTCCTGCTGGGTGGGATTCAGCACAAACAGGGGCACCCTGCCCCACAGTAGAATTTCTGAATACCCTCTTCCTAAACAACTACCCACATCTACTCCAGCTGCTCAACCTCGGTGCACTGTGCCAGCTCAACTTTGGTGCAGGAACCCACAGAGTGCCTTAAGAGTGCTGCACCTGGCAAATATACCTTCACATATGTGGAGTTCCAACAGGCAGGCACCCTCAGCCCATCTACCCACAGGGGATCTTAGGACCCACTCTGAGTTCTCCCTGGGTGTGACCTTGAATAAACAGGGACACACTCCCCCCCAGCAGAAGAAATTTTCAATTCACTCATCCTGGATACCTGCCCACAGACACCTCAATTACACAGCTACATTGACAGCACCCTTCAGAGTGCTGCAGTGTGCCTCACTGGTAAACTTACTACAGGTGCTCCTGTGAGCCAACACTGGGAGTAAGTGCAGCAGCAAAAGGTTAGTATTTCCACCCCACAACTATAGAACTCTGAGTACCACAGTCATGCTTCTCCAGAGTGCAGACCCCCTGAAACACATAACCCAGAGAGACAGGTCCTTGGTGCCACTGTGAGTCCCTGCTCGGCATGTGTGATCTCAATTAAGGATGCAAAAGAGCAAAAATAGGGACACTCCCTTCCATGGCTGCCAATTTCTAGACACCACAGTTGTGCTGCTCAAGCTCACAGATCTACATCAAGAGAACCCAAATAGCTCAAGTAGGGAACTACAATAGATTAAAAAGCATAGGAAAACTGAGGGAAAACACCAGTAGCATCATTCCCAAAATAACTGGGAAGAAAAGCAATTAGATCTACAATTAAAACATTACAGGAAAACAAGGGAAGATCAAAAAGCAATTCCCCAAAAAGAGAAAAAGAGGAATCACCAGAAAGATAGCTAAATTAAATTAAGGCCAGCAGTTTAGCAGAGAAAGAATTCAGAGTAATGGTTTTAAGGATGTTTAAATGAATTGATGATAAATACACACACCTCAGTGACAAATACACACAACTCAATGAGAACTATAAGGAGCTGAATGAGAATGTCACCAACATGAACCGAAACCAAGAGGAGATGAAGAACAACCTCGCTGCAATAAGGAACACGATGGAAGGGCTAAACAGTAGATTAAAAGTGGTTGAAGACTGCATCATCAAATTAGAAGACAAGGTAGGAAAAACACAATCACAGCAACAACTGGAAAGAAGACTTAAAAAAAAAAAACAAGAAAAGAGCTTAAGGAAGCTTTGGTACAACACAAAACAAAACAACATTCATTTAATAGGTAGAGCAGAAGGAGAGGAAGAGAAGCAAGTAATAGAAAACCTATTTGAAGAAATAATGACAGAAAACTTCCCTGATATTGGCAAGAAAAAAACTATGGAAGTCCAAGAAGAACATAGTCCCAAATAAGTTGAATCCCAAAAGACCTATACCAAGACACATCATAATTAAATTGGTGAATACTAACAACAAAGTAAGAATCTTAAAGGCTGCCAGAGAGAGACAGAAAGTTACCTACAAGGGGTCGTCTATTAGAATGACAGATGACTTCTCAACAGAAATACACCAGGTCAGAAGGGAATGGAATGAAATATATAAGGTGATGCAAAGCAAGTGTCTGAACACAAGAATACTATACCCAGCAAAGCTATCATTCACAGACAAAAAAGGGCTAAGAGAGTTTATGACTACCAAGCCAACAATGCAAGAAATGCTAAAAGGACTGCTGTAAAAAGAAGAAAGAAATAGGCAAGAAGAAACACAAACACAAAGGAAAAATATTACAACAACAATGAACTTGTTAATAATAGCATTAAATATCAATGGGTTAAATGCACCAAACAAAGACATAAGATAGCTGAATGGATAAGAAAACATGACCCACATATTTGCTGTCTACAAGAGACCCACCTCAAAGCAAAAGATTCACAGAAACTGAGAGTGAAGGGATAGAAAAACATTTTTCAGGCAAATAGAAATGAGAAAAAAGTTGGGGTGGTGATACTTTTATCCTATAAAATAGACCTCAAAGTAAAGGCCTTAACAAAAGATAAGAAATGACAGTACATAATACTAACAGAAGCAATTCAACAAGAAGATATAACTCTGGTAAACCTATATGCACCCAATACAGGAGCACCCTAATACATAAAAAAACTGCTGGAAGACATCAAGGGAGAGACTGACAACAATGCAATCATAGTAAAGGACTTTAATACACCTTTGACATCACTGGATAAATCTTGAGACAATAAAAATCAGCAAAGAACCAGCAATTCTAAATAACTCACTAGATCAGATGGACCTAACTGACATCTTCAGACTTTTTCACCCCAAAGCCACAGAATATACATTCTTCTCAAGTGCACATGGGACATTTTCAAAAATAGATCATATATTGGGTCACAAGCAAAGTATCCCCAAATTTAGAAAGATTGAAATTATATCAAGCATTTTCTCAGACTACAATGGCATAATATTATAAATAAACTACAATAAAAACATTCCAAAAAAAATTAAACACTTGGAAGTTGAATAGCATGCTATTTAACAATGATTGGGTTATCAATGAGATCAAAGAAGAAATTAGCCGAGACTGGTTTGGTTCAGTGGATAGAACGTCGGCTTGCGGACTGAAAGGTCCCATGTTCGATTCCAGTTGGGGGCATGTACCTTGCTTGTGGGAACATCTCCACTGTGGGGCGTGCAGGAGGTGGCTGATCGATGTCTCTCTCTCATCGATGTTTCTGACTATCTCTCTCCCTTCCTCTCTGTAAAAAATCAATAAAAAATGTTTTTTAAAAAAAAGAAGAAGAAATTAAAAATATCCTGGAGACTAATGATGATAAAAACACAACAATGCAAATGCTATGGGACACAATGAAAACAGTGCTGAAAGGGAAGTTTATAGCTCTTCAGGCCTATCTCAAAAAAACAAGAAAAAAATGAAAATGAATCCCCTAACTCAACAATTCAAAGAATTACAAAGAGAACAACAAGAAAAGCCTACAGGGAGCAAAAAGAAGGAAATAATAAAGATCAGAGCAGAAATGAATAAAGACAAAAAAAAAAATCACAGAAGCACCTAAATACATAAAAAAAAAAAACTCCTGGAGGATATCAAGGGAGAGACTGACAGCAATACAATCATAGTAGGAGACTTTAAAACCCCACTCTCACCCCTGTACAAATCTTCTAAACAAAAAATTAGCAAAGAAACATCAATCCTAAAAGACTCACTAGACCAGATGGAAGCCATTGACATTTCAACTGAAAGCCACAGAATATGCATTCTTCTCAAGTGAACATGGGTCATTTTCAAAGATAGACCATATGTTGGGTCATAGGAAAAGTCTCTTCAAATTCAAGAAGACAGAAATTATATCAAGCATCTTCTCAGATCACAGTGGCATAAAACTGGAAATCAACTACAATAAAAACAATACAAAGAAATCAAACACATGGAGACCAAACAGTATTCTATTAAACAATGTCTGGGTAACCAGAGAGATCAAGGAAGAAATAAAAAACATCATGGAAACAAATGACAATGATAACACATTTAAATAGGCACTTCTCAAAAGAAGTCAGAAGGAAGGCCAAGAGACATATGAAAACCTGCTCAGAGTCACTAATCATTAAAAAGATGCAAATCAAAACAACAGTGTGGTACCATCTCACACCTGTCAGAATCGTTTTCATCAATAAATCAACAATTGACAACTGTTGGTGAGGATGCGGAGAAAAAAGATATCTTTTGCACTGCTGGTGGGAATGCAGACTGGTGCAGCCTCTGTGGAGAACAGTATGGAGTTTCCTCAAAAAACTAAAAATGGAACTCCCATTTGAGCCAGTAATCCCACTTCTAGGAATATATCCTAAGAAACTAGAAACACCAATCAGAAAAGATTTATGCACCCCGAGGTTCATAGCAGCACAATTCACCATAGCTAACATTTGGAAACAGCCTAAGTGCTAATCAGCATGTGAATGGATTAAAAAACTGTGGTAGATCAACACAATGGAATACTACACTGCGGTAAAAGGGAAGGAGAGCATTATGCTTAGTGAAATATGCCAGGCAGATAAATATATATCACATGATCTCACTCATTTGTGGAATATAATGAATGGCATAGACTGATGAAAAAGAACAGATCCAGAGACTGAGAAACATCGATCAGAGCATAAAACCTCAGGGAAGGTAAGGATAGGTGGGAGTAAGGGGGAGAGATCTACAGAAGGATTTGTGTAGATGCATATGAGCCTAATCAATGGACACAGACAACAGAAAGGTGGGGTGTGAGTAGAGGGCAGGCAGGGTGAAAATGGGAGAATAAGGACACATGTAAAAAATATAAATAATTATAAATAATAAAATATTAAATTTAATCCATACTAGCAGTCACCATAACCTTAAGAGAAATTGTTTCATGTGACGAAGATTTTTAAATGAAACTCTCTGTAGCCTAAAAATTATTTTGGAAGGAAATAAAAAGAAGTTTCCTTCAAATGTTGTAAGGATTGTAATTGAAAGTCAATACATATTTGGCCTCTTGAACTAAAGTAAGTAATTTGTGTTTTTGCTTCCCTGACAAAGTTTAGATAAAGCTACAGAAATTGACAGCCAGTTTAAAATTGAATTGCCTTGGCCTAGAGCAAAGAATATCCTTGCATATTATTCTACAATGTCAGTATAATTCTTGATATTTCACAACAGTATATTGTACAATCATTTCAAACAAACTTACAAACTAATTCTTTGAATGTTTGGCAACAATTTAAAAAAGGACTTGAAAGGATTTAATCCCTTTCAGAAGGAATTAAGGCACTGGGAAAGCACTCGAGCTTTCTATACCAAGAGAGACCCTCTTCTCACAATCCAATTGCCCTCACCTATTGCCTGAGCTTTCTATTCATGGTGAGGTTGAATCCTAGAGGTGGCTGGTATAATGGATCTGTCTCTCACCCAATGGTATGAGCTGGGCTCTTCCTGGAGAATGAACCTGAGTTCCCAGAGATATGTGATCAGTACCAGGGCCCTGCCAGCAGGACAGGAGATCCCAAGGCAGGTGCTGGGCATGGAGGACATGGGGGCATAGGCTACCAAGGAGACAGAACAGAACCTTACAACACCCTGCTTGTCTGAAGGATGACTGGTTAGCCAGAGACGTGTAAGATTTCTCAGAGAAGGAACAACCTAAGATAGGCACAGTCACAGAGGGGTATCAGGAGAGAACTTGGGGGTCAACAGAGATGGGGCACAGACCCTCACCCCCCAACCTTGCAGGGGCCTGAACCCTCACCCCTTCTGAGGGAGGTCTTCTGCCCCCATGGTTGCTTCGTTTCCCCTGCCCAGCACAGATCGGGACCCAGGTAACGACAGGAACTTGGCCGAAAGCATCTGCCCTATATCTAAATTCAGCCTAGCACCAAGAAATGCTCAGTGCATACTCAAGAATACAAATAATCCTTTCCACTAATATTTACAAGGTAATCTAAGGTTGTTGGTAGAGTATTAAATTTGACAGTAAAAGAGTTATTAAGCTTTCAGATGAATTTAAATTGGCTAATTGAAATAAGTGAATATTCAAGAAAATTTATACTGGACAAAAAGCAGCTTCTAAAGTATTAACTAAAATTTATATTGGTAGTTCATCTCATTGCTTAACATTCAATGAACATAAAGCAGTCATATTTTTGTGCAAAAAAATTAAAATTTAAAGTTATCAAGATTACATTAAAAAATTTACAAAAGTCTCCATTAATCAAAAATGAGAGTATAGTAGGACAGTATCATGTAAGGAAAAATATCCAGTAAGTAAATTACATCTAGAAAATTTTTACTTTAGAACATTAATTTTTATTTGTAATGATAACAGCAAGACACCCATGAATAATACACATTGTGTCAAAATAAGCCAAAGAAAAATGGTTTGAGAAAAAATAAAAAGCATCCCAAGTCCATTTTATAGAAGAGATTTCTTTATTAACTTTTAATTGAGAATATGTTTATATACTTTCAGAAAACAACTCCAAGGCCAAGTGGACTCCTGCAACAGAGAGGAATTGATAGCTCTGCTCAAACCATGTAGAAAAGAGAAGAAACAGTCCAGAGATGGAAGACACTGATGCCACCTTGCCATGCTAGCAGTCAGCAGCTGTGCATTGCTACAGGGTGCCTAAGACCAAACCAGTGAGGGTCGGACCTACATTGCCACCATTTATCCACCACCCAGATCATTGCTGACTTGTACACATAAGGACGATTTGACATTGAAACTGGGACTCAGAACTGTTGGGCCTTGAAACTTGGAATCAAACATTTTTTTTGTTCTTATAGGTTTATTTCTAGCCTGCAAATGCAAGATGTTTTTTATTTATTTATTTATTTATTTTTATTTATTTATTTATTTTCCCTATTGCTCTCCCCACCCCCCAGTACATACCTTCATCTGTCTTCCCACTCCACCCCACCCCCATTGCCCTGTATCCACTGGCTATGCCTACATAAACATGTATACAAGTCCTTGATCTCCTACAGGCTCCTCCACTCCCCCAAACCGCCCCTGCCTTCCCACTGTAGCATGACAGTCTGTTCATTGCTTTTGCCTTGATGCAAGATGTTTTTAAAGAAAAGAATCAGGGGGGAAAAAAACAAAACAGATTCAGAGGCAAAGAAGCAGTGAACAGAATGTTATACTACAGCAGGCAGGCAGCGAAGGTTGCAGGGGGAAGAGCTATAAGAGATCAACCAAAGGACTTGTATGCATGTATTAAAGCATAACCAATGGATACAAGACACTGGTGGTGGCAGAGGGATGGGGAGGGGAAGGGCAGGTGAGGGCAAGTACGGGAGCTAGGGAAGGCCAAGAGAGGACAATAGGGGGAAAAAAGGAGACATATATACTACTGTTTGTAATACTTTAAACAATAAAAAAAAACACTGACTGAAGTAAAAAAATATTATACAGAGACCTAACAGCAGACTAGAGAAATGCAAGAACCAAGTCAAAGACTTGTAATACATAGAAGCAGAAAACAGTCAACTGGAAAAGCAAAAAGAAAAAGGAATCTAAAAATTTGAAGATAGTATTCAGAACCTCTGGGACAACTTCAAGCATACCAACATCAGAATCATGGAGGTGTCAGAAGAAGAGAGAGAGCAAGATACTGAAAACCTATTTGAAGAAATAATGACAGAAATCTTCTGCACTTGGTGAAAGTAATAGAGTTATAAATCTAGAAAGCACACAGATCCCCAAACAAAGAAATCCAAAGAGGACCACAACAAGACACATCATAATTAAAATATCAAGAGCAAAAGACAAAGAGAGAATATTAAAAACAGCAAGAGAAAAACAGTTAATTACCTACAAGGGAGCATCCATATGATTGTCAGCTGATTTCTCAACAGAAACTATGCAGGCCAGATGGGAGTGGCAAAAAATATTCAAAGTGATGAATAGCAAGAACCTACAACCAAGATTATTCTACCCAGCAAAGCTATCATTCAGAAATGAAGTTCAGGTAAAGAGCTTCACAGATAAGAAAAAACTGAAAGAGTTCATCAACACCAAACCAGTATTATATGAAATGCTGAAAGGTATTCTTTAAGAAGAGAAAGAAGAAGAAAAAGGTAAAGATAAAAATTATGAACAACAAATACATATCTATCAACAAGTGAATCTAAAAATCTAGTGAATAAAAAATCTGTTGAACAGAATAAACTGGTGAATATAATAGAATCAGGACCATAGAAAGGGAAAGGACTGAAAATTCTTGGGGGGGAAGGGGTGTGGGTTGTCTGGGAAGAGCCTAGACAAAAATTGTACGCCCACAGATGAGGACAGTGGGGATGAGATAAAGGTAGAGGGTGGTGTGGGAACCGTATAGAGGGGGACTTTGAGAGGAAAAAAAGAACAATTGAAATAATATGAACAATAAAGATTTATTAAATTAAAATAAAATAAAATAAATATGTGGAAGTAGTAGTTACACCATAATCCACACCTCCCATATACTTGCCTCAGAAGAGATCAAAGATGGTTAAAATTTTTAAAGCTCATACCCATTAATTTTGAGAACTGCCACAACCCCTCCCATAAACCAAATAATTGAGGACACAAAAATTTCCTCAAAGACAAAATAGAAAAAGCAGGTGGATATACAAAAACAAAAAAACAAAACAAAAAAAAATTGGTTTCAAAGCAGTAATGGTACAACTTAAAATGAGGCAGCATTCCTACACAAATTTAGTCAGGTTTTGAGAACATATAAATTCAGTGTTCATGAGAATTAGGTAAGGTGTTTATTTCCACTTACTACTGATAGTAGCTTGAATGAAAGCTACTCCAAACACTTATGCTTTCATGATAGAAATCTTAGAAATATTTTTAGTAAATGGTCTGAAATACTTTATGAACAAAAAAAAAATTGGGGAGGAGCCAAGATGGCGGCATAGGTAAACACCTACACGGCTGCCTCGCACAACAATTTCAAAACTACAACTAAAAGACAGAACAGACATCATCCAGAACCACAGGAAAGCTGGCTGAGTGGAAGTTCTACAGCTAGAAGGAAAGAGAGGGGTTCACAGACACCCAGAGGAACTGCAAAAAGCTGAGGTACGGAGAC
>PVJN01029029.1:0-26748 GCA_004026805.1 Lasiurus borealis | reverse complement strand
TAATTCACTCATGTTGCTCAGTTGATGTCACAAGTCACCAAAGACTATTCAATCTTGGGCTCTGAGGTAGTTGGATTTAACTCAAGAAAATGCTTAGATCAATTGTCCATTGATTCGGTTCTTTGAATGCTTCTTAGGCAGATCAATATCTCATTATTGATATGTACAGTACTTTTGAAAGGAGAAACATGTCTTTATACAACCACACTTAAGCTCTCTGTACTTACTTCATTCAATTTCACATTGTAAATAATATACCCACCTCACTGTTCTCACAGGCCGTTGCCATTTGGTGCAAATCAGGTACATAAATGGACTTAGAAGTCATGTTGTTACTACCATCATCACCACTTCAGAATGTAACTAAGGATTGTTTTGTAAAGTTTACTTTGCAAATTGTGTATGTTTGCATCTTCTGTACATTTGGCAAGGCAAGAATGCATAATTAGCAAAATCATGTAGCAGAGTTTCTGTTAGTTGTTCCAACGTGGATAATGATTATTTACCAAATTAAAGTTTTATGTCTTAATCTCAGGCTTTAGAAGTAAAAAGCAAGAGGCAGAAAATTTCAGAAGGATTTGGCTTACTTTAAAAAAAAACACACTATTTTTAGGCAGTTTTAGTTTTACAGTCAATTGTAAGTTACAGAGATTTCCTCTATACCCTTTGCTCCCACACACGCATAGGATTCCTATTATAAACATCACTGTCCAGAATAGTATTTTTAAATTTTTATTTTTATTTTTCAAGTATTTACTTTTATTTATTTCTTTTTTTATTGTTTAAAGTATTACAAATAGGATAATGAAACATCATTATCATCCACAGTCCATAGTTTATCTTAGCGTTCACTCTTGGTGTTGTACATTCTGTGGGTTTGGACAAAAGTATAATGATGTGTATCCATCATTGTATATCATACAAAGTATTTTCATTTCCCTAAAAATCCTCTGTGCTCTGCCCATTATTCCCTCCAAATCAAACTTTGGCAATCACTAATCTTTTTACTGTCTCCATAGTTTTGCCTTTTACAGAATGTCACACAATTGAAGTCATACAGTGTCTTTCTCATGGTTTAGTAGCTCCTATCTTTTTAGTGCTGAGTAATATTCCACTGTTTGGATGCATCACAGTTTATGTATCCATTCACCTGCTAAAGGTCATCATAGTTGTTTCCAAATTTTGGAAATTATGAATAAAGCTGCTATAAAAATCTGTGTGCAGGTTTTGTGTGGATATAAGTAAATTCCAAGAAGCACAGTTCCTGGATTTTATGGTAAGAATATGTTCAGTTTTGTAAGAAACTGCCACAGTGTCTTCCAAAGTGGCTGTGACATTTTGCATTCCCACCAGCAGTGAATGAGGGTTTCTGTGGCTCTATATCCTCACCAGTATTTGGTGTTGTCAGTGAATGACTCATTTTTACAATGGTATAAGAGGCTTTTAGTTAAAAGGGACAAATAATTATAGTTAGTAATGCAAGTTCTTTGACAGATTACCTTACATATGTACATACAAATATTTTATAAAGAAACTGATATAATTCAGCAAAATTGCTATGAAGTGAAGGAGGCAGCTGATCAATGATGTTTCTATCTCTCTAAACCCCTCCAGTCCTTTCTCTCTAAAAATCAATAATGACACACACACACACACACACACACACACACACACACATAGCAATTTGGAAAATAAGCAACAGATTTGAATGATTACTTCACAATAGGGTTTAGAGAATATATAAAAATTCTCAACATTATTTCTCTTCAGAGAAATACAAATTAACCTTAATGAAATACTATTAAACACCTACCTAAAATTAAAAACACTGACAAAACCCAGTATTGGCAAATATGTGGAACAATTGGAACTCCCATATATTATTGCCAGGAGTGTAACTGAAACAACCACTTCGGAAAAACATCTTTCAGTGTTTATTGAAGCTAAATATAATGCTGACTGTATGACCTAGTCATTGCAATCTTAGATTTATATCTAAGAGAATGAGTGCAAAAGTCAAGTATGAGAATGTTTTTAGCTACTTCATTCACAACAGCCCCAAACTAGAAACAATTCAAATGCCCATTAACAATAAAATGAATAAACAAATAGTGGTAGAGTAATTCAGTGGAATAGTACTCTGCAATGAAAAATAATGAACTACTGCTATACTC
Source organism: Lasiurus borealis (assembly GCA_004026805.1). Taxonomy (NCBI): domain Eukaryota; kingdom Metazoa; phylum Chordata; class Mammalia; order Chiroptera; family Vespertilionidae; genus Lasiurus; species Lasiurus borealis. The sequence goes on along the minus strand of PVJN01029029.1, from coordinate 24,574 downwards.
AACAATCCATATTTCTGTCATGGACATAAGGATGAGCCAAAAAAAAATTCAGATAGCAAAGAGTAGATTCCATATATATGCGTTTCAATAATAGAAAAATCAAATGTATGGTGATAGAAATCAGAAGAGTGGTTTTATGGGCAGTATGATATAAATAGCAAGGTCATAAGGGAACCCTCTGCTTTATTGGAAATGTTCTATATATTGATCTGAGTCATGGTTACCCTGGTCTGTGTATTATATGTATGTGTGTGCAAGAGTTTACATAGTTGTAAATTTAAAATTTGTATGCTTTACTACCTTATATTTCAATAAAAACATAAACATCTTTAAAACCACAAAAAGTTAATTTCTGACAAAGTGCAAATATTAACAAAAAATTGACATTTCTACCAATATCATTGATTCACACTAAAAAATGTCAAAGGAATACTCAAAATAATAAGGAAGTATAGTTTTTAAAACAATGTCAATACAATAGTTCCATCGTTTTAAAAAAATATATTTCTTTATTGATTTCAGAGATGAAGGGAGGAGAGATAGAAACATCAATAATGAGAGAGAATCATTGATTCACTGCCTCCTGCACGCCCCCACTGGGGATCAAGCCCGCAATCCAGGCATGTGCCCCTGGCCAGAATTGAACCCAAGACCCTTCAGTGCACAGGCTGACAATTTATCACTGAGCCAAGCCAGCTAGGCCACAACAGTTCCATCTTGACACATATTTATCCACACAAAGCTTTATCAATTCAAATAGGCTTGCCAACAGCTTCTGATGACCTTGAAACTTCTCAGTTCCCATTCAACATCATTTAAAAAATATCATCATGCACATATTTTGATGAGTATACTGGTTTCTATCCAAACAATTTTCATGTGTGTAAGCTGAATTCATTTTATGTAAATTTGTGCAACTGTTTACAGGATTATTGAATGAAAAAAGAAAGTTATAACCAAGTATGCTAGGTGGAGAATTATTTTTGTATACTGGAGGCCTAATACAATTAGGAAACAAAGTTATCTGAAAACTAGCTGATACCTAAATGCTCAATAAGCATGATTAATTTGTAGACATCTGGTCATGATGACAGTGAAAGTAAATGTAGTACTCACTTTCTTCCACAACCACATAAAAATAAAAATAAATTACAGAACAACCATCATTAGAACTGCTTGAAATCTGGCTGAATGGAAGTCCTACAGCTCACGATTTAAAGAAGTCATATCAGAGAATCCAAGATGGCAGCATAGGTAAACACCTACACTGCTGCCTCGCACAACAATTTCAAAACTACAACTAAAAGACAGAACGGACATCATCCAAAACCACAGGCAAGCTGGGTGAGTGGAAATTCTACAACTAGAAGGAAAGAGAGGGGCTCACAGAGACCCAGAGGAGCTGCAAAATGCTGAGGTACAGAGATGCGCGCGTGGAGAGAGCGGGTGCTGGAGAACCTGGCTGGCTTTCTCTGGTGGGAGAGAGATGGAGACTCTCAATGGCATTGAACCCCTTATCCTACAACACTAAACTCCAAATCCAGCCGAAACTCATACAGGGGGAGTTTGGACTGTGAAAAGGGAGAAGTGCACAGAAATTTAGGGGAGTCACAAAAGATCAGAAGTTTGGTGGTGCGCATGACACTGCGCACAGAGGACCAACTGCTGATTGTGCTACTGGCTTTCACGAGTGGGCAGGAGACAGGCCCTCCAAACTGCGTCACTTCTAACTCCACTAAACCCTGGTTTTGGGCGAAACCCTGGAGACCCAGACTCATATGGTCCCAGAGTGCAGGGGAGCCGGAAAGGCAGCAGTCTAGAGGCACCGCGAGAGAGCGCACGTGGGCGCACACAGGGATAACTCCAGCGAATACCCAGTCACGTGAGACTCAGGGGCCATGGAGAGCGGGGCCGACTGGAAGGCAAGGCACTCCCTTAAGCCCTGAGACTCCACCCATCTCAAGCTCAACAGAGAGGCTTCTGCAGTTTTGCAAGTCTGGTATCATAAGGCTGAATCCAACACAGAAGTTTTCCCTGCATAGTGAAAATGCTGAGACAAGGAAAGGGATCACAAACAAAAGAAATGGAGGAAAACAAACGACTGGATATAGAGTTCAAAACCATGCTTATAAGGTTTTTCAAGAATATCCTAGAAAAGTTGGAAAAAGTTAGCGAGAGCCAAGAGGAGACGAAAAAGAACCAACTAGAGATGGAAAAGGACCAACTAGAGATGACAAAGGACCAACTAGAAATTAAACATAAACTGACTGAAATAAACAATATTATACAGAGACCTAACAGTAGACTAGAGGAAGGCAACAATCAAGTCAAAAATTCGAAATATAAATAATCTAAAACACTCAACTGGAAAAGCAAGAAGAGAGAAGAATCCAAAGATGTGAAAATAATATAAGGAGCTCTGGGACAGCTTCAAGAGTACCAACATTAGAATTGTGGGGGTGCCAGAGGAAGAGAGAGAGCAAGATACTGAAAACCTATTTAAAGAAATAATGACTGAAAACTTCCCACATCTGGTAAAAGAAATAGACTTACAAGTCCAGGAAGCACACAGAACCCCATATATAAGGAATTCAAAGAGGACTACACCATGACACATCATAATTAAAATACCAAGAGCAAAAGACAAAGAGAGAATATTAAAAGCAACAAGAGAAAAACAGTTCATTACCTAAAAGGGAGCACCCATATGACTGTCAGCTGATTTCTCAACAGATACGATGCAGGACAGGCGGGAGTGGCAAGAAATATTCAACGTGATGAATAGCAAGAACCTACAACCAAGAATACTCTATTCAAGAAAGCTATCATTCAGAATTGAAGGGCAGATAAAGAGCTTCACAGATAAAAAACTAAAGGAGTTCATCAACACCAAACCAGTATTATATGACATGCTGAAAGGTACTCTTTTAGAAGAGGAAGAAGAAAAAAGTAAAAGACAAAAAATTATGAGCAACAAATACATATCTATCAACAAGTGAATCTAAAAATTAAGTGAATTAAAAATCTGATCAACAGAATAAACTGGTGAATATAATAGAATCAGGAGCACAGAAAGAGAGTGGACTGATAATTCTCAGGGGGAAAGGGGTGAGGGGTGTACAGGGAAAGACTGGACAAAAATCATATACCTATGGATGAGGTCAATGGGATGGTGGTAAGGGTAGAGAGTAGGGTGGAGCTGGTTGGAGGGGAGCTATGGAGGGAAAAAAAGAGAAGCAAATGTAATAATCTGAATAATAAAGATTTAATTTAAAAAATAAAGAAGTCATATCAAGACTGATGGGAGGGTCAGAGATGTAGAATTGGCTGGTCCCACACCCACATGTGGTGGATAAAAATTGGGAGGAATATCTCAGCTGCAGAGGTCCAGCCTGAAGAGTGAGGGGTCTCAGCACCTCATCAGGCCCCCTATCCAAGGATTCCAGTGCCAGGAAGAGAAGTTCCCATAACTACTGGTTATAAAAACCAGTGAGGATTGAGACAGAGTGAGACAGGGCTGCTGGGGTCCCAGGAATTATTTTTAAAGGACTTGCACATGGACTTACTGGATTTATTTCTTTAAATAGGTTTTCAGGGAATAGCTTCAAAGACACCAGAGACATATGGAAAGGAATTGAATTGTCTGGTATCAGGGTGAGAGCTGAGATGCCAGACAGAAATAATGGCAGAAGCACTGTTCACTTAATAAGTCCATCCTCCACAGAGCCATTAGGCCGGACCATATCTGATACTCTACCAACCAGCTCACACTGTTTGCCCCACCCTGGTGATTTCTTTAGGCTCCGCCCCATACAACTTTTGGGCCCAAGCTGTTTCCAATGACTTTTCCATATGAATGACTTACCTTGCCTCCTGCTCCAGATTTCCCTAAAATCTCTCAAAACAAACATCTGTCCTTGACGTGCCCCAGGCCTTTTGGCAAGTGGCCTCAGGCCCAGCACTAGCAGCAGCCGGCCTTGGTTCATAGTTTGACTTCTCTTGGCATCTCCAAGTCCAGCACAAGTACCAATAATCTGCAGATTGCTTCGTAGCTGTTGCTGAGTGGCCCTGGGAAGAACAAGAGCAGTGGCTGACCTTGGCCTATATCTCCTGGGAAGCCCCAGAGCCAGCACAGGCAGTGAACAGCTTTAGACTACATCAAAGCACCACCACCCAACCCCCTCCACAAGTGACACACTCAAGGGCCAGACTCAGTGAGCATCAGAGCCCCACTGTAGTAAATCTTGCCCTGTGAGGTGGGCCCCTGAACAGATGATCCTCCAGGCTAGTCAGAAGTCAGTGGTCAGTGGTTGCAGCCAATCCTTGAAGCTGATTGGCCTGGGGGAACCACTGAAGAACCAACAATAATCAAAGCCCAACTATAAAAGAAGGGTGTACAAACCCAACACAGGGGGTACACCTCCAGTGCCCAGCGTGGGTGATTGGAGAGTCTGTGCCACTGGACCCTATAAAGCATCTATTATATTAGGCCACTTTACCAAGCCTGGGAGATGTAGAAGCTCTACTTAATACATAAAAACAAACATAGGGAGGATGCCAAAATGAGGAAGCAAAGAAATGTATCCCAAATAAAATAATGGAACAAAACTCCAGAGGAAGAACTAAACAAAATGGAGACAAGCAATCTACAGATGCAAAGTTTAAAACATTGGTTATAAGGATGCTCAATGAACTTAGTGAGAACTTCGACAGAACTCCAATAAAAAAGGACCAATCAGAAATGAAGGACACACTAACTGAAATGAAGAATAATTTATAGGAACTCAATGGTAGAGTACATAAAACTGAGAATCAAGTCAGAAATTTGGAATTTAAGGAAGCAAAAACCACTCAACAAGAACAGCAAAAAGAAAAAAGAATCTCTCCCTAAATAAAGATAGTGTAAGGAGCCTCTGGGATAACTTCAAGCACACCAACATTCACAGCATGGGTGTACCAGAAGAAGAAGAGCGAGAGGAAGAAATGGAAAACCTATTTGAAAAAATAATGACAGAAAGCTTCCCTAATGTGCTGAAGGAAATACACATAATTCCAGGAAGCACAGTCTCAACAAGATAAACCCAAAGAGGCCCACACCAAGACACATCATAATTATTATGCAAACAATTAAAGATAAAGAGAGAATCTTAAAAGAAGCAAAAAAAAAAAATACCTACAAGGGAGCCCCCATAAGACTGATTTTTCAACAGAAACATTGCAAGCAAGAAGGGAGCAGCAAGAAATATTTAAAGTGATGAAGAGCAGGGATCTACAACCAAGATTACTCTACCCTGCAATGCTATCATTTAGAATCGAAAAACCAATCAAGATCTTCCCAGATAAGAAAAAGCTAAAGGTGTTCATCACCACCAAAAGTGTATTATATGAAATGTTAAAGTATATTATATGAAATGTTAGAGTCTTCAAGAAGAAGAAGAAAAAGAAGACTATTAAATTTTGAACAATAAAATGGCAATAAATACATATCTATCAACAATTTAATCTAAAAATCAAATAAATAAACAAATATAACAGAAACATACTCATAGATATAGAGAACATTTTGACAGTTTCCAGATGGCACAGGGATTGAGACATAGGTAAACAAGTGAAGGGATTAAGAAGTATAAATTAGTTGTTACTATATCTTCTCAGGAGATATAGTCATGGAGGTATAATGTACAGCATAGGGAATATAGTCCATGATATTCTATAACTATGTATGTATGGTGTCAGATGAATTCAAGATTTAGTGGGATGATCTCCTAGTACATTATAAAACATCTAATCACTGGGGTGTACACCTGAAACTACATAATAATATCAACTATAATTTAAAAATTTTAAAATGATTTTTAAAAAAGATGCCAAGCCGTTCAAGGATGCCTGATTAGTTTTGCAGAGGGAAGAATCTAGTGTTACCACTTTTTCATGTCTTAGATTGAACATGTCTCCTTGTAGCACAAGCTCTCTTGTCCCATATCATGAATCACAATGTGAGTTGAGTTCCCAGCTGAAAATCAGTGTGTAACTGAGTCATGTTCCATTTCCAACTTATAGGTGTGGTCTCTAAGGAGAGAACTGAAAATGATTTTATGGATTTCAATACAGTATAGTGTTCATTTTTTTCCTCTTAGAGCTAACAGCAACTAAAGATTACATTGAAATCTCAAAGGAAGGGAGCAGTAAGAATCAGGAAGACAGTCCCCTGCAAACTTCTGACTGGACTTGAAACTTCTGATTTATTGTCCTACTGAGCGATGGTATAGGAGGAGGAGGAGAGAGAAATCATTATGTACAGATTCAAAGGAGACCTTGGGAATGATACTGCACAATGATATCTATCACCTAATTCCTAGGCAACACTGCTACCAAATATCATAAATAATACCAAGAAAGTGTTAATAAATACTGGAGTGCCAACTCACCTGGCAAAAAAGGTGTCAGTTTACTTTGGTTTTATCAGCATAAAGAAAACTGCAAAATTATTAACTCACATGACTCCTTTTCTGTCTCTGCTAATAAAAATGGTTTTATTACAATATTGATTGTATTTTAAGGAGTAAGTAAGGATGGGTGGACTGATTAATACTGAGGACTGGATTCTGTAATGTAACATCTACTGTTACAAAATGACAGCTACTTGTTTATTTTGATGTGTCTTCCCTGGTAGGTTCCAAATTCTCTTCAGTTTTGGACACTTTTTTATTCATCTTTATATGGCAGACCCTTATGTATAGTAAGGATTAAATAAACGTTTTATTTTAAAAAGCGATACATTTGTAGACGGTGCTAATTGTTTGCCTGCATATATATTGTTGTAACAACTGATAAATTGAAAAATCAAAATAACGCCTACCAAGCTTTCCAAAGCATGGGCATTCTTCAAGTTCCATATAAGATAGGTTGTCCAAAGATGTACCTTCTGGCTCTGGTAACACTGGGGAACAATGCCAAGACAAAATAAAGGCAAAAGTCTTTCCAAATACTGACTGTTTATGGGCAGGGTTCCTTATATATTCAGTCCATTCATTTATTATGTTTAGAAGTCTGTTAAGGATTTTCTAAGGAAGGGATTCCTATACTTCGCATAATGTGTTCTTTTTCATTGCAAACATATAAGGCCCTCTGGGCCAATCTCTAAATGTTTTAACCTTTGGTTATGAACACAAAATTTTAGGGCTACACACCTTGAAAGTAGCAGAGGCTCTTCACATTGTGGATGAAAGGTCTTTGGAAGGTCTCGAATAAAGAGGGATTAGGCATGAATAATCAATGGATGCATTTAATTAGAAAGGGAGAAAAGAAGAGGAAGGAAAAAGGAGAGTGTTCTAATGATATGCCATGTGGGAGAAGATTTTTAATCATAAAAAACATAGCTTTTTATATTCACTTTTTATGCCACTTCCAAAAGTGCCAAGAAGGAGCTAAGACATATCTTTACTTCATTTTAAGATTAAGAAACTGAAGCACAAATTAAATAAGTGTTTACCCAAAATCCAAGTTCCCCCAAATTCTACTTTCTTTATGTCTAAGCACAGCTTATACACTACTCTTGGAATCTACCTCTATCTTTGGTTGTAGGTAGAATTAAGATTCTAAATGTATATTTTAATACATGAAACATCTTCAAGTTTCAAAATTTAAATGGTCTACAATAAAATTCTCTCTTTTTTTAAAACTCTGTCCATCAGTCATCCTGTTCACTTCCCCAGAGGCAGTGTATCCAGTTTTTATTTTATTTTTCAATTACAGTTGAAATTTAATATTGTTCTGTATTAGTTTCAGGTGTACAGCATAGTGGTAAGATAATTATATAATTTACAAAGTGATTCCTCGATAACTCTAGTATCCATATAGCACCATAATAGTCATTACAATATTAACACTATTTTCTATGCTGTAATTTACATCCCAATTACTATGTTAACTATCAATTTATAACTCTCAATCCCTTCACCTTTTTCACCCAGCCCCCAAAGAAGTTTCTTGAGGACCCTTCCTAAGATATTTAATACTCATAAGAGAAAATGCACATGTACACACAAAGATGTTCAACTTTACACAAGTGACAACATACTATACATATTAGTCTCTCCCCTCTTTGTTTGAGTGTAAGTACATTATGAATATTTTCATACATGACCTTCTTCACCACCTTTTCTTTTAAAAAAATCTTTATTGTTGAAAGTATTAGATATGTCCCCCTTTTCCTTCCATTAGCATCTTCTAGTCCACCCCCATCCCTCACCCCAAGCCTTCACCATCCTATTGTCTGTGTCCATGGGCTCTGCATATATGCATATAATTTCTTTGGTTGATTCTTTCCCACACAGCCACCACTGCCTTCCTTTTGAGAGTCCATGTTTCCATGTCCAGGATCCAATCCATTCATCATTTAATTTTGTTTATTAAAGATCATGTGATACCTATCTTTCTCTGACTGGCTTATTTTGCTTAGCGTAATACTCTTTAAGTCCCTTCATAATGTCTCAAAGGGTAAGAAATTCTTCTTTTTAACAGCTGCATAGTATTCCATGGTGTAAATGTACCATGGCTTTTTTATTCACTCATCTATTGATGGCCACTTGAGTTGTTTCCAGATCTTAGCTAGTGTAAATTGTGCTGCCATTACATAGGCGGTGCATAACTTTTTCTGCTTGGTGTTTAGTATTTCTTAGGATATATTCCTAGTAATATGATCACTGGGTCAAATGGAAGTTCTATATTTAATTTTTGGAATTTTAATTATGATGCATCTGGGCATTGGCCTGTTTGGGTTCTTCTTGCTTGAGATGCTCTGTGCCTCCTAAACTTGTGTGACTTTTTCTTTCACCAGGTTAGGGAATTTTTCTGCCATTATTTCTTCATATTCTCTACCACTTGCTCACTTTCTTCACCTTCTGGTACTCCTATGATATGAATATTGTTATGTTCCACAGCTCCCTTAATCTGTCCTCCTGTTTATTTATTTATTTATTTATTTATTTATTTATTTATTTATTTATTCTTTTTGGTTCTCTGATGGAGTGATTTTTTTTTATCTGTCTTATAATTCACTGATCCAATCCCTGCCTTCCCCTATTCTATTGTGAATTTCTTCCTTCCACTGTGTTCTTTATCAGTGCTATGTCATTCTTCCTAGTTACTATATCTTTTATCAGGCTGTTTACAATCTTTGCCATAATTATTCTGAATTCTATGTCTGACAAATTTTATTTTGTTTTTTTTTTTGTTAATTCTCACTTGAGGATGTTTTTTCCATTGATTTTTAGAGAGTAGAAGAGAGATGGAAAGACAAACATCAATGTGAGAGAAACACATTGATTGGTTGACTCCTGCATGAGCCCTGACCAAAGCTTGGGCCGAGCCTGCAACCAAGGTATGTGCCCTTGACCAGAATCGAACCTAAGACCCTTTGGTCTGCAGGCCGATGGTCTATCCACTGAGCCAAACTGTCTAGGGCTCTGAAAATTTTCTTATCTCCATTTAATTTAGCTCTTCTTCTGGAGAATTCTCTTATTCTTTAATTTGGGGCTTTTGTGTGTGTCCCCATTTTGGATGCTTTTTTATTATTCTGAACTTTAAGTCTGATAAATTTCTTTTTTTTAGGTAGATCTGCTGTCTCCCAATCTCTAGTGCATGTCAGATGCTGTTTCTGAGTGGCCCTGAGTACCCTCTTTGGAGATATCAGCAGTCCACAGTTTGTGGATCTCTCTGCTGGGGCTGGGAGCAACTCCTATACATCTTAATTTTTTTTGGATGGAGGAGGAAGAAAACTCTCTCTCTTTCTTCTTGCCTTAACTATAATTAACTCTTTCCTCAGATCCCCCTACTCCTCCCTTTTAGTTAATTTTTGTAGCGGCTGCCAGATCTCCCACACAGTGTGATCCATGAACCCAAGCAGTGAGTAGGCATTTCAATCTCTTATCAATGCTGCTCCCAGTCATTATTTTCTATCCTCTAGTGAAATATCATTCTCCTTGGAGATTCACTACAATAAATATTTCATCCTCAATCCCTTTTAATTTTGTCCAATCCACTTGCCACATGAGTATCTGTTCCCTTGCCAAAAAGCTGGACTCCCAGTCTTCTTCCCCTATGATAATTCTAGATTTTAACATCTGTGGACATAACTTATCTGACCTAATGGAAGGAAGCTATTCAAGAGCTCATGCGCTGAATCTTGTCATGGTTTAGAAATTGCTCCACTTCAGCTCCCCATTTTCTGACCACAGCTTCATTCTTTGTATCTTTTTCACTCCCTTATTTCTACCTGGTAGCTTTACTTTGTTAACAAATTTTAAAAATATTCACCCACGATGGTTCCACGCACATTTATGGTCTCCACATTTGGTTGGCCTTCCCGTAAACCTTCCTGTTTTTTTACTTGGTCTTAGTCATCTCTCTTTTCCATTCCCACAAAGACTGTTCCAAATATCAACACTTATCCAAGTCCTTCCTCCAAACAACTGCTTATTTTATTCCCAGCAGATGACCTTACCTTTACATCAGTGCTAAAATTGAGGTTATCAGAGGGGTCTCATTCATTTTCTCTGTAAACATTTCTATATTCATTGGTTTTTACTTTCTTTCCTAACATATAAGTATGCAATGTCCCTTAAACAACTCCTATACATCTTAATTATGCAATGTCCCTTACCAGTTCAAGGCCAACGCATGCAAGTGACCCAACTCAATCTCTCCCTGTTTTTGCTATGTCCTTGCTCTGTAGGCATCTCTTTCTGAACCTCTTTATTGGATTCTTACCTCAGACTAGAACATTTGAAGAGCTTTTCATTTTAAAAGGTATTTATACCTGCATCTTATGCAATTAACCTCTTTAAGAACTTCTAAAAGTGTAGAAAAAATTGATTTCTTGGGCTTTTCACCTCAATTTTACTCATTGAGCTCTGAAATCTTCCCGCCTCATTCCCCTGAAACAATTTTCTCTAAAATACATAATGACCTAATTAACAAATCTAATATACATTTTTCAGTCTTAGGTAACTACATTTTGCTTTGTCTTTGGCATGGCTAAATTGTTTTGTCCTTTCAAAATGTAATCTTTCTTTTCCTGATTATAAAAGCAGTACTTGTCCATTCAGGCTGCTATTACAAAATACCATAGACTGGCTATATTATAAACAATAGAAAGTTATTTCTTACATTTCTGGAGTCTGAAAGCCTGAGATCAAGGCACTAGCATGGTCTGTGAAGCCTGTCTTTCAGGTTGAAGACTTCTCATTGGATCCTCACATGGCAAAAAGGGAGCAGGCTCTCTGAAGCTTCTTTATTAAGCAGTGATTCCGTTCTTGAAAGTTCCATCCTTGGGAGTTAAGCACCTCTCCAAAGCCCCACATTTTAATATCATCACTTTGGGGGGTTAGAATTTCAATATATACATTTTGGAGGAATACAACACTTAGACCATAGCAAAGTACAAAGAAAAATTTCACCCATAATAACACCAGTTGATGACAACTTCTGTTAACATTTTGAAATATATATGTATATATGCACACACATACATAGTAGCTTTTACTTGCTTTTTATATAGCATTATATTGTGAATATTAAAAATATTTTTAAATATTTTTATTGCTTTTTTAGAGAGATAGAAAGCGAGAGGGATAGAGAGATAGAAACATGGATAATAGAGAAACATTGATCAGCTGCCTCCTGCATGACCCCCACTGGGGATTGAGTGCACAACTCGGGCATGTACCCTGACTGGAAATCAAACCCATGGCCTCTAGTTTCATTGGTCGCTGCTCAACTGTTGAGCCATACCAGGACAAATATTTTTTTGAAAATGCTTATAACTGCTGCATAATATTCTATAAAATGGATGAATTCTCTCTTTTTATCTCCATTGACCCCCGCCACCCTGCTCTTGCCTCAATACTTTCAACAATAAAGGCAAATTTAAGATATATAAAATTGATTGTTATATATTGCCATTCTTCTACTAATGAATATTTGACCTATATTTTTAACCTTTTATATTATAAGTAAAAGTGCTATATATATCCTTGCACATAAGTCTTTGACAATTTCCTTAGGATTATTTCTTTAGAATTAATTATTGAAAAATAATTATTGGGTCCAATTTATAAATATATTCTTAGGTTTTGCTGCACAATGCTGGATTAACTCCCAAGAAAGTTGAAGTGATTCATGTTCTCAATTGCAATGAATATGAGTACCTGTTTTCTTTTTTATCTTAAAACTTTCAACTCTATTTCCATTATAATGTTCTTTGCTCTATTTTCATGATAATGCCATCTTCTAGTTCTCCTTGCACCTCTCTGACTTTCTTGGGGGGAGTTTCCCTTTTGTGAGTTTATCTTCCTATACCTACCCTTAAAGTTGACACTCTTCATATTTATATCCTTAGCCTGCTATTATTCTCAGTCTATTGTTCCCTAGGGTTATTTCTTCTACTATAATAATTTGAACTACCTTCATTAGGGTGAAGATTCCCAAATAAAGGACACCAGACCAGGCCTATTTTCTGACTCTCAGACTCATATGTAGAACCATCTGTAGGGTGTCTTATTTTTTTTTGTTTTTGTTATCCTACAAATAACAAAACACTCAACTTGCATAATAAAATAATGATCTGAGTACAATCAGCCAAGAAGTCATCCAAAATTAAAACCTGAGAGACATATTTTCCTTTTGTCTCTTGGTCAACCCCAACACCACAGATCAGCCTCACAGGCAGAGAAGATTTTCAGTTTAATTGCCACCCACCTAAGTAGAGAACATATCAAAGATAGGAATATTCTCAAAGTTCTTATTATTTTCTGTGCTTGCAGGAGAAACATTTCGTAGATTTTGTTATTGATAGAAGTTAGTTAAGGCCAAATGTAGGATAAAACTTTTATTTTGAATTTCAGCCTAGAGTAGTATTCTTCCCCTTAGAATTTATGTTCTAACTTATGTGCATAAAGTTGTTAAAAATCAACAAACCATACAAGGATATTCACAATATGAAATCATATTACCTTTGCACTAGAAGGCATAGTTGAGACATTCAATTGAACAGCATCGTTTTGTTTTCTTAACAATCTGGGGACCACAAATGTTGCATGGCTTGCTCAGAGATATGTGGTTAGTTAGCAGCAGATATTCCTAAAATTTAATTCTTACAATTCTTGTTCCAGTATTCATTATACTACATACATATTTACACATCTTAACTGTTGTCCTCTGAGAAACTCTGTAAAAAGATATTCATGCACAAACAACTTCTGAAAAAGCCTGCATATCATACTTTTTAAAGAGGATCATAAACAGAGTTGCCATATGATATTTGTGGACTTGAGAAACCTTTGTGTTTGTGAGACACTTCCTTTAGAGAAAACTATTAAAATATATTTTGTAACTACATTGGTATAAAGATTCATGTAATGAAGCTGGATTCACCATTATATATTCACTAGTAACCCTATGCATGAATCCATGCTCCTGTAGCTCGCCAGTAGCTCTCTGCCGGCTGACCCACCCTCATGTAGCTCCTCCTTGCCCCCTCCCTCCTGCACCCTCCATATCTTGCTGCCCTGCCCCCTCCTGTAGCTCTCTGCCACCCACTTGTAGTTCCCTGCCCCACCCTCCTGCTGATTCATGATCCAGTCGTTACGCAGTTGATCATCATGTTTCAAGGCGTAACGACCATTTGCATATTACATCTTTATTATATAGGATAATTAGATTTTCATTTTTCTTCTAATGTTAAAAGAAATTAAAATATTTTTGTGGGCTCCAAAAAATATCATAGGCCCTAGGCTCTGTGCCTACTGTGTTAGTATATAAATCAGTCCTATTCATAATACATGGTGAAGACCCACAGAAGTCTTGCAAAGACAAAACTACTTACTTTTGTTTTACCCAGCATTTCTAAAATTTTTGCTTACAGGGTCTTGTTAACATCTCAAAACTCACTGGTAGTCTATAAAACAGAGTTTAGAAAAAATGTTCACTTCTCTCAAACTGCAATGATAATCTCTTTAAGCTAGGCAGTAATGCAAAATTAAATTACTCTGACTTGGCTCTGGTTGAGATCTATGAATTAGCTGTAAAACACCCATAAAAGCCTCTTCAAGATGTTTTATAGAGCAGGAAAGCACATCAAATTTTCACATATAGATCACACTAACTTATGGAATATAGTACTTGACAATTATATTTCATTAACACATCTTTCTAGTACATGAGAATGATAATACACCATTAGCTCATGTTTTTCTAACTTATCATAATAAAATAAAACTAAGATGTCTATAAAAGTAGATTCCCAACTCATTTTCAGAAGGCAGATAATGGAAATTTTATGAATTAGAAATCAGCTAGTAGTCATTGCATGTATTGACTACTTTAAAAAGTGGCTGCATTCTTTATGCTTTTATGATTATTTTGACATATACACATGAAAGAATTAACTACTATCTCATGTCTTTAATGACCGTCAATACTCATTTTAAAAAAAAAAGGTTTCTTATGAATATCACTAGAGAAACTAAGGGCATTATCTGAGGTCTAGAATGAGAATCACCCTTGAGAATCCAGAGAAAAAATTCTTTTTCTCAGGATATGGTAGCAGGTGAAGAAACAGATACCATCTTCAGGAGCTACAGCCAGGATCTCCGTAAGTGAGTTAAGCAGTTAGGTTCAATTCAACAAGAGACATTAAGTGCCTTCTGTGTGCTAAGTACTGGGCACAAATGAGATACAGCTCATGTGGGTAAAGAGCTCATCTAATATGTAAACAGGAAATTTTAAGATTATGCACATGTTATTATAGAAACATATGGGGACAGCAAAGGGAGTTCTTTGGTAGGTAGGTAGCAGAGCTTGTGTAAAAGGGAAAGTAATAAGAAAGGTGAGGTGGTGAGGGGTGGGAGAGGAGCAAAGGACAGGGAATGGCTCCTAAAGGAAGCAGTATTTGAAAAATGGGGTGAACTTTGTTTTAGCTTCCTAATCCTATATAATAAAAGACTAATATGCAAATCAACTGAACAGCAGAATGACTGGTCGCTATGACACTCACAAACCGCCAGGAGGCAGACTCTCAACACAGGGGAAGCGCTGCTTAGCCAGAAGCCCTGGGCCAGGCTCATGGCTAGTGAGCACAGCAGCTATGGAGGAAACCTCTCCTGACTCCATGGCAGCATTAAGTATGTCCGACTGGGACATGCCCCAAGGGCTCCTGGATTGTGAGAGGGTACAGGATGGGCTGAGGGAGTCCCTAAGTGCATTAATTTTGTGCACTAGGCCTCTACTCTATATATATAAAAGACTAATATGCTAAGTGTCTGACCATCTGACCGGTCACTATGTTGCATACTGACCACCAGAAGGCAGATGTTCAATTCAGGAGCTGCAGTGATGTGCACTGGCCATTTACAGAGGAACAGTACTGCAGACCTGACACCCACAAAGCAACACTCAGCTTCCCCCAAGTGGGACACGCCCACCCCCCCCCCCAAGGTGACATCCCTCCAAATTGCAGCCAACACTGCTGAAATCCCATGGTGCAAATTGCGACCCACAGCTCAGCCCAGCCTGGAAATGGTCACTGTGGGCACTGGGTAATAATGTCATGTAGCAATGCCCAGTTTTCTTTTCCTAGTGACTAGCCTCCTTGGAGTTTCTTCAGCCCAGGAAAACAATTTGCTTTATATTTATAGTCAGGTGGGAACATTTTATACTTTAACCAAATGTTTGTGAAGCATTTCCCTGTGCCTCATCTCATTTGATCCTCACAGAAGTCCTGGAGTAGGTAGATAGGAGACTTGGTGGAATCCTATTTTATTTTCATTAGCCAGAAAATGGAGATTTAGAAAGCTTAGAAACTTGACCCTACTGAAGAGAAGTAAGAAATGGTGGACCTTGAAAATGACTTCAGGCTTTCTCACTGTGCAGAATACAGTATAGTCAAACACTGCTGCAGTTAAATATTTTACCCTTTGTCCCCCCTGTGTGATCTACAATAATAATCTGATTCATGTTGATATTTATGCTGTGTTGCTGACAATTACTTGAAAGAGAAGTTGGGGTGTTTCACTGGGCTGGAGAGTGTTTAGCTAAATCAGAAAGCAGGTCTAATTAAGCAAGTTTATCTATATATTTAAAGCTCTCACTGGTGCCAATTGCATATATGTGTTTCGATCTGTCATTGTTAATTGTGAATTTGGTTGATACGTCTATTATAGAGAAAGGGTGAATAGCAGTATTAAAATACTTCTAATTAATTTCCCTTCAATGTGCATGGATTCGTGCACCAGACCACTAGTATAAATATAAATAAAGTTGGGAGGGTGGGAGTGGGGTGGAAGGGGCCAATGGGGAAAAACAGGGACATCTGTAATACTTTAAACAATAAAGATAAATTTAAAAAATAAATATAAATAAAATAGAATAATTTGGAACATGCAGGCAGCAAAGCTTCATGTTACATTTAGCAAATAATTTGAAATTGTAGACATAAAGAGACAAAGAGTTGCTATTGAAGAGTTGATTTGCTTGTTTTTATAGTGAAAACATTTCAATATGTAAAAATCAGTTAAAAACTTACAATTACCAAATCTCTTCCAGAGCTATACTTTTATAAAGATGCCATGATAAGTGATGAGTCAGAATGGGATAGACTTATGCCATAATAACAAAACACAAAAAAACAAAAATAAATAAAAATATCAGTGGTTTAACACAAAAATTTTCACTCTCAAAGTCTGCTGTGAGCCCAGAGACTGACTATCCAAGGTAAATACTACCATGAGACCAGAAATTCAGGCTGTTTTGATCTTTTTTCATTAACTCAACATGAGAACTCCTCCACAATTGCTGTGACAAAGGAAGAAAATCTGAGGCAAAACTTTAGCTATGAAATGCTTTGGTTTAAAAATATTTTTTCTCTGAATCCATTGGCCAGAACTAACTACATGGTCCTTCCAAAGGATGACACTCCTCTGTGTTTGGAAGGAGAGGAAACTGGATATGGGAAAACACAGGTGTTTCTACCACACCAGTGTTTAGATAGAAATGTCTTTTTGTGTGCTCAAAGACTTCATTCTTTGATTCAATAATAGTGGATTAGTATTCTTTCCAAAATTAAAAAAGGAGTCAGAGTGCTTAAGTTTCCTATATAAAATTTCAAGCAGTTAATGAACGGGTTACATATAATTTTAAACTTAAAATCTATGATAGCCTTTAGGAAATAACCACATGATCATCAGAAAGATAAGGTCAATAGCCACTGTATTTAAACTTATCTTTCTAGATCAGTAGAATATTTTGTATTTTTTAGTGATGGTGTAGCTTTCTCAAAGTGAAGCACCCTCATTAAGATGAACTGGGATACTTGCTAAGAAGAAGATTTTTAGCCCCACCTACAAAATGAGACTCTAGAGATAGGAAACTACAAGCTCTCTTGGGTATTATCACACAGCGATGCTTTGGAACTATTGATCCAGAGGAAGCAGATGGTTAGTCAATGCTGGGGAAAGGAAATACAATATTATTCTGTGTATAGACACTATTGTTTTCTAAAATCGTTAGACTGAAAATCGAGGGGCATCTGATACACAGAAGTCAGCTGAGGAGGGAGTCTGAGGGAACGTAGCCGCCCATACCTTGTTGAATAGGCTTCTTCCAATCACGAGCCTTATTGTTATTGATGTCAGCTGATGCCATAATTGGAGGTGGAGGTAGAGGGTGCGCAGATGCAACAGGGACCTGAGCGTTCTGAGCCCATAAAGATGTCAAAAAATAAAAACATAAATACTGGTAAGCAATTGTCTTTCTCTGCAAAATTCAAACTGAATGTAATCAGCTTTGCAAAAGAGCATGGAAATAGAGCTGCAGAGAGCCAACGTGGACCTCCTCCCACTGAGTGAATGATCAGACAGTGGAGAAAACAGGAAGAACAACTCCTTAAGATGCTAAAAAAGAAGGCCTTATGAGGGAAACCAGCAAAATGTTTAAAATATTGATTTCTGAATTTTGGGTTGGAAAAGTGGGGGGCATCTTATACATTGGGGCCTCTTATACATAGAAAAGTACAGTAATAGGCTTTATTGAGACTGAGTTGTAGAGTAGAGCTGTCTTTAGGCTTGCCTGATAGAAGGCAAGAAGACTTGATTTGAGTCAAGTTAGTCCCAGTGAGAAGAAATATCAACAAGCAGACCCCTCCTGGGAGCACCCCATCTGTCTATTAAGCAACAAAACCCTTTCCTGCTTGGACCTAGTGGAAGCACAGAGCTGATTCAAGAGTCATGCTTTTCACGCTGATATTTTTATTTCGACCCCTTGTCTTTTCTGTGTACCTTCATTCCTTAGGTTCGTGGTCGGCAGACTGCGGCTCTTTGGCCCCTTGAGTGTGACTCTTCCACAAAATACCGTGGCCTGGAGAGTCTATTTCAAATAAGTAGCATTAGAAGAAGTTTAAGTGTAAAAAATTTGACTCTCAAAAGAAATTTCAATCGTAGTACTGTTGATATTTGGCTCTGTTGACTAATGAGTTTGCCAACTACTGCTCTAGGTGATCTTATCCACTCTCATTGCTTTAAATACCTTCTATATTCTAACTCCTTTCAAATATATATTTCTAGATTGAACTTCTTTTCTAATCCCAGACTATTGCCTTTCCAACATGTCCATTCAGATGGCTGGTAGGCTTTTCAAAGTTAACACATCTAAAACTGATCCCCTGATAGATTTCCAATGAACATTATTCTCCCATGGACTGGCTATCCCATCTCAGTTTGATTTTTTATTGTTGAAAGTATTACAAATGTTCCCAATGTCACCCCCCCCCGCAACACACAAATCATGACTCTTGAATCAGCTCTGTGCTCCCACTAGGTTCAAGCATGAAAAGGTTTTGTTGCTTAATAGACAGCTGGGGTGCTCCCAGGAAGGGTCTGCTTGTTGATATTTCTTCTGACCAGGACTAACATGACTCAAATCAGGTCTTCTTGCCTTCTACCAATGATCCCCTTCAATCCATACTCACCCTTCCAAGGCCTGCACCACTCTATTGTCTGTGTCCATATATGCATATAATTCCCCAGTTAATCATTCCCTACCCAGCCCCCACCTTCTCTCTGAAATTCATCAGTCTGTTCCATACTTCTATGTCTCTGAATCTATTTTGTTCATCGGTTTATTTTGTTCATTAGATTCCACATATGTGTGAGATCATGTGATATTTGTCTTTCTCTGACTGGCTTATTTCACTTAGCATAATACTCTCAGTGTCCCTCCATGCTATCCCAAAGGGTAAGAGATCCTTCTTTTTAATAGCTACATAGTATTCAATTGTATAAATTTACTACAGCTTTTTTACCCATTCATCTACTGATGGGCACTTGGGCTGTTTCCAGATCTTAGCTATTGTAAATAACACTGTTATGAACATAGGGGTGCATATATTATTTCTGATTGGTGTTTCAGGCTTCTTAGGACCTATTCTTAGAAGTGGGATCACTGGGTCAAATGGCAGTTCCATATTTAATTTCTTGAAGGAACTCCATATTATTTTCCATAATGGCTGCACCGGTCTGCATTCCCACCAGTGGTGCACTAGGGTTCTCTTTTCTCCACATGCTCTCCAGCATTTGTTGTTTTTTGATTTATTGATGGTAGCCATTCTGGCAGGTATGAGGTTGTACCTCATTGTCATTTTAATTTGCATTTCTCTGATGACTGGTGATGTTGAGCATTTCTTCATGTCTCTTGG
Organism: Lasiurus borealis; assembly: GCA_004026805.1. NCBI lineage: Eukaryota > Metazoa > Chordata > Mammalia > Chiroptera > Vespertilionidae > Lasiurus > Lasiurus borealis. The sequence goes on along the minus strand of PVJN01029029.1, from coordinate 4,827 downwards.
CCATTTGTATGTCCTCTTTGGAGAAGAGTCTATTTAGGTTCTTTGCACATTTTTTAAAATTAGATTAAAAAAATATTTTTAAAAAATATATTTTATTGATTTTTTTTTACAGAGATGAAGGGAGAGGGATAGAGAGTTAGAAACATTGATCAGCTGCCTCTTGCATGCCCTCTACTGGGGGTGAGCCTGCAACCAAGGTACATTCCCTTGACCGGAATTGAACCTGGGACCTTTCAGTCCACAGACCGATGCTCTATCCACTGAGCCAAACCGGTTTCGGCTTTAATTATATATTTTTGTCTTCCTTTTGTTAAGTTGTATGACTACTTTATATATTTTGGAAATTAACCCACAACCAGATGTATTATTGGAAAATCTGTTCTTCCATGCGGTGGGCTCCATTTTCATTTTGATGCTGGTTTCTTTTGCTGTGCAGAAGCTTTTTCATTTGATACAGTCCCTTTTGTTTACTTTTCTTTTGTTTCTCTTGGATGGGAGTTGGGAGGAAGAGGTAATTAGGGAAAAGAGGGGACATCCATAATACTTTCAACAATAAAGATAAATTTTAAAAAACATATAAAGAGGGGCTTTACATATTGCAGAGAAGCCGATTCTCTAAGACAAAATAATATGTATGTATTTAACAATGGAGCAATAAAATGCATGAAGCAAACACTGATTAAACTGCAAGGATATATCAACAAATCCAGAATAATAGTTGAACACATCACTCCTCTGTCATTAATTGACAGATACAACAGATAGTAAGTCAGTAAGGATATAATTGAACTGAATAGCACAATCAATCAACTGGGTTTAATTGACATTTATAGAATATTGGACACAACAACAGCAGAATACACGTCCTTCTTACATGTGACATTCGCCAAAAATAGATCACATTCTGGGCCATAAAATTCAACTTACCAAATGAAAAAATAGAAAGCAAAGGAAGTATGCTCTCAAATCACAATGGATTTAAGCTAGAAATCAATAATAAAAACACAGCTAGAAAAATCCCAATATATTTTGAGATTATACAACATACTCCTAAAAAATCTTATATTGTAATAGGAACATAAATAATAATTATATTTAAATACATAAATCCATGCTTCAATATCTCAGGAATAAAACACATTTTTCTCTAATAGTTAAGAAGAAATTTCCCTTTCCCTAGAAAAAGTTAAAACCATAATTTAAGTTTCTACAGGCTTCTATTATAAAAGACTATTTTCAGTTTCTCATTATTTTATGGAAATTTCTTCTTTGAGGCTTAGCTATATCCACTTGACCTTAGCCCAGAGGTAATACACAATTTAGAAGAGTTCATGTTAATAGGGCAACACTAACTTTTCATTTTCAAACTTATATGTAAATTAGTAAGCTGGCCTAGTGAATCTATATTTAAAATACTTGCCTATGTGCCTCTGGATGAAATGTGAGACATTATTTTTAATAACATGTAGTGGCTCTTTAATCTTTTCTTTCTCTGCTTACCATAAAGTTGTTAGCAGTGTATGGAACATGAATCCTGAAGGTAAGTCCATTTTTCCGCATACCACAAATCTAACCATTTCAAAATCTGTTTGGATGGTTGAATCAGTTCTTAGCCTGTGTAATGGTATAATTTCTTTATTTAGAAAGGAAATCAAACCAGGCAAAATGATTACTTGCTGGTTGATGGCAGAATGGATGGCAATATACTATTTCGGATAGGTCCCAGTGCTATTAAAATCAATTCTAAACCTCAAAGAGTTAATAAGTTCAGTTCTTGCTAATATAAACCGCAAAGTAGCTATTTCTGGTTAAGCAGTTATTCATGATAACTTTCCTCTAAGTAGTGACTCTAGGATCAAGCCATTTTCTTTCTACATATCAATTTGGGAATCCTCCACTGGATGCTCTGTATCCAGGAAGAAGACAAGTGAAGAGTGCTTATAAGATTTCACCAGAGATTTTAGGGGCCTGCCTTCTAAATGAGGGTATATAACCTTGCATATAATACATTGTCTAGAACTGGTCACATGTCTTTATCTAGGTGCAAAAGTGATGGGAAAATGTAGTCTTTTTGTGCCAAGGAAAAAATAAAATGGGTTGATTACAGAAACATACAATTGTTTCTCCCATAGGAAGCAAATATATAGAGTTGAAATCATGATATTTTGTCAATGTTTCTATTGTGCTTAATTGATTTCAGAATCCTATTCTAGAGTCAGCCATGTTTATCTTCTTCAGAGTTTAAACTAGCATGTCTATAAGGACTCTAGAAAGAAAGTCAAGAGAGGCCAAGGTATGACCTCTGTCACAGACAGATAGCTAGATAATGAATATCCAATGGAGACCATTTTCTAAAACATTCATTTTTTTATTTATTACAGTTAAAGAATAAGAAATAAAAGGGATTATAAGACAAAACCAAAGTCACATATTGGACTCATTGATAGAAAATAGACTGGAATACCAGCATTCTGCTCTCCCAGACAAATACTTGACTTTTCACTGGCCTAACTTTTCAAGATGGACACACAAAGGTCAATAAACAACTCTGTTTGTTGGAATTATATAATAAATAATATGTAAATAAAAACCTATCAAAGTAATAGTTCCTAAAAAATTAAATTGCTATGTTTAATATATTTTAATATATTATTATACTAGAGGCCTGGCACATGAAATTCATGCATGGGTATGGTACCTAGCCTTGGCCTGTGATCAGGGCCATCTTCCCTGAATGCTGGCAGTATGCCCTGCCCCCTGCCATCACCAATCCCTGGTTCTCCATTCATCATCAGGTGATCTAAGCCTGCCAGCCAGGAAAGGAACTGAGAGGTTGGCCATTCATGCCCACTTGCTGTCCCTGCCCACTCAAGGGGTGCCCTCTGTGTGTGGGGTGACCAATAAATAGGGCAGGGGCCTTCACCTGGCACTGCCCGTGTCCACAGCCACCCACCTCCGGTTCCCCATTCACCACTGGTGATTGGAGTTTGCTGGCTGGGGGAAAGTACTGAGAGATTGGCTGGCAGGCCCTGATAGGGCAATGGGGGCATGTGGGCTGGGAGTGGCTTCTGCATTGAGCATCTGTCCCCTGGTAGTCAGTGTGTGACTGGTCGTTCCACTGTTCAGTCTATTTGCATATTACCCTTTTATTATATAGGATTACATGAAAAAAGTCCCATTTTACTTTTATTATTTAATAATCACATTTGGTTATCAGGTTGCATTTTTCATGGTATTCAGTGTTTCTCTAATTTTCAAAAAATGAAATCCTTTATCAATTAAATATGACATTATTAAATGATACATTTGTATCTATCAGTCTCATATTTTTTTAGCTGTGGAGAATCTCATTATTACTAAGTGTATATTTTCTAGTAACATAGACCTAAGATTGTTCATGACAACTTAAAGTTGGAACAGAATAGTAATTTGAAACATTTGCCATGATACTGTAGAAGTAGAAAGGACTGTAGAGTTTTCTTCCCCAGACCCTTAATTTACACACTTACACACACATTCAATAAGCAAAATTGTAATGCCTCCCATTTATTGTCACTGCTCTAGATGCTCCAGATATAGCAGGGAATACAACAAACAAAAATCTCAGGTCCCATGAGGTTTATCTATATATATAAAAGCTCAGGGACCAGAATGGCAGAAAGACCAGAATGACCAGAATGACCAGTGGCTATGATGAGCACTGTAGCAGCCAACCAGCCTGATCCGGGCCCTGATCAGCCTCCCACACCCTGATTGGGGGTAGGATTGGCTAGCCAACTGTCTGCAACCACTCCGCCTGCTGACTTGGCCCGATGGGATCCCATCGGTGTGGGGTGGCTGGACCCCAACTGTGCACAAATTTATGCATTGGGCCTATAGTATTATTATAAAGGAAGGAGTGAAATATGTACTAAACAAACAAGTAAAATAAACAGCATGGGAGATGGTAAAAAGTAATCTAGAGAGCTAGGGAAGAGAATATTTACAGATTTAAATAGTTTTTCTGTGAAATCCTCATTGAAAAATCTTCAATAAAGATTTGAAGGGGGAACCAAGATGGTGGCATAAGGTATATACTTGTACATGCTGCCACACCAAAACTACAACTAAAAGACAAAACGACTGTCCCCCAGAACCACAGGGAAGCTGGCTGAGTGGAAGTTCTACAACTATAAGGAAAGAAAAAAGTGCATTGAGACCTGGTAGGACATGCAGAGGCTCAGACTAACAGAGGTACAGAGACACACACAAATCGGGTCGGCGTGCACTGTTTTTTTTTTTTTTCCCAATTGAAAGGGAGTTACAAGTTTCCTACTGCTCTGAACTCCAGTTTTCAGTGAGATTCTGGGGACCCAGACTCATTCAGGGAGAAACTGGACTGTCTGCCATTGGGTCTAAAAGAGAGGGTGGCTTTTTTCACAGAGGTTCGCACAGGAATCATTGTTTATTGCACTGGTGCATGGGATGTGGGACACTGAATAGAGCAGGGCAGAGAGGGTTGACTGGTAGCCATCGGTGTTTGCCATGCCCTAGCCTAATGATTCCCTGAGACCCTGCCCCACCCAATTTACAAACCCACCAAGCTGTGTGCAGTGGCTTTTGCATAAGAATGGCCTGCCCTTTCACCGCTTAACCAAACAAATTGCAACTGTGTCAGACAACTCCAAAACTTCCAAACTCCAAGCAAAGAGGATAAATCTGCAGATCTCCCTGTAGCTCCTGCTGTGTGGCCTCAGACAGTAGCTGACTTGCACCTCCTTGGGGATCCAGGAACCAGTGTACCTAGAGGTCAGTGTGAGATGACACCAGATTTTAATTCCTCACATA